>NW_010588319.1:73083-89328 GCF_000705375.1 Tinamus guttatus | reverse complement strand
GCAGCCGTGCAAACTCCTTCCACAGGTGGCTCAGGACACCGACTGTGACAAAGCAGCAGTTTGGCAGACCTTAACACTACTTTACTGCCTTTCTTTGCTAGACAAGAAGGGACTCGGCGGCCACAGCCTAAAGAGACGATGCAGAAACTTTGTGTGTCAGTGGAAACCCCTTGTCCTGTTTCTCGCTTGCCCCGTTGCAGGCTGTGGCTTTGGGAGGGCTCGGGCGTGTTTGCGGCTGGCAAAGCGGGACGTGGGTTTTTGTGTAGCTGTTTCCCTGCTTTGTTCCAGGCTGGTGCTCGCAGTAGCTGCAGCCACTTTGCAGTCATTAGCCCTCCTGGGAGGCAAGGTGCCCATAGGGAAGTTGCTTGTTTTTTCTTTTCAGCACAAAGAAAATCAGACATTGTAGTGAGTCATCTGGAGAAGAAGAAATAAACCAAGGAGAAGGGTCTGTGCTTGTGTTTGAGATTAACTGGATTCCTGAAAATATGGATGGGGGTCACTGCCTCTTCTGAGCAAGCCCGAACTCGTGGTGTGAAATACGGCCGCCTGTTGCACGGTGTTCTGCAAAGCAGGAACCAAATCTATCTCATTGCTTGTTGGCTTGGATTCAGCTGAGCTTTAGCAGGATAGATGAGGTAATTTTTCTCTTTTTTTTTGTAAGAACCCATTAGATTTGGCAGGATAAAGCAATACCTCCTGTAAACAAGATCTGGAGGTAAAAAGGCCATGGTTGTGTTTTGGTGTTAATTCAAGCCTGCACTTGGCTGTGTGGCTTGATTTAGAGCTTGAGGGTAGATGGTTGAGAGCTCTGCAAAAGCTCTCATGGCTGGAGGAGAAACTAACAGAAGGAGCGAGGTTTGGGAAGAGCTTTTGGGTGCAGCTCAAGAGGGAGAAGGTGTCGCTGGCCTCATGGGCAAGGTCTTGGGTGTTGAGTGACATTCTAGGGGGGCACAGCCACCTCGAGCAGGTCCACACAATGCCCAGGGTGCAACAACCACCTCGAGCAGGTCCACACAGTGCCCAGGATGGGACAACCACCTCGAGCAGGTCCATGCAGTGCCCAGGGTGGCACAGCCACCTCGGGGAGGACCACGCAGTGCCCAGGATGGAACAACCACCTCGAGCAGCTCCACGCAGTGCCCTCGGGTGTATCACAACACTGTCTCCCTTCCCGTTGCTCGCTGTCGGAACAGGCAGGAACAGTCTTGCTCAGCCAAGCTCCAGCTTGTCTTACATGCATATCATCTCAGGAAAGAATTGGCAACTCGGAAAACAAACAGTTTCAACATCTGCTTGGATTGAATTCCATTTTCTAATGTTTTGTAGGCTGAGCGAACTGCTTCCTTGCTCAGCGGAGGAGTTAATAATTTATAGGCAAACTGTCAAAATTCTCGATTCTGCAGAACTCGAGCGCGTGTGGTCTGAGCCGTTCTGAGGGCGTGGGCGTCTCCCAGCTCCTCCTTGCCTGGCCATAGGGTGCTCAGACGAGGGAAGTCATCACTTTGTCCTGCAGGAACCAACCACACGGGACCTGTGTGTCCTGCTGGTAGCCCCGCAGGTAAGACGGGAGCTGCAGGCACCGGTGCCTTTGGTGCTGCTCTGCTCTTGCAGTGCTAGCAGGAGAAAAGTAACGGAGCAGCAAGAAGAGCTGGGCTTAGGACGGGTAGGGGGGAAAAAGGGAGAATGCTGCAGCAGGAAGGTGTGTTTAACCCTGCCTTCCTTCCTCTTTTAGTTACTAATTTCTCATTAGACTCATCGTTGGGCAAAGCTTCAAAACAGACTGTTTTGTTTCCAGAAGCAAGGTAGGTATGTAACAGTAAGAGGATTTAGGCTCATAAAATGGGATTCTGGATAACTGAAAGCCAGAGATGAGGTTTTTTTATTGGTCTCTAGAGGAACCAGGTTAGTTCAAATCGTATTTATATCACTTTCTGAAATGGAATTTAATCTCCTAAATGTTGTCTTTGCTTTATAGCTTGACTCTGGTTGGTATTTGCAGAGCTACTGTACAGGTGTTACATAGTTGTGGCTCTAGCTGGGTATTTTTCACACAGACACATGCACAGCCTGCACATAGTGTTTTGCTGTATTGACTCCAGCTGGATTTCATGTGACTGTCAATTAGTTTCCAAGAAATTTGTTATTAAAACGTTTTATCCATGAGTTAAATTTCAGGGGACGCCTTCCAGATGGCATGGTGAAATTAATGTCTGGTCAGCTGGGAAGAACTGTGGGCAAGCTGTATAATGATTCCAAGTAAAACCTGTCCAACTGCAACATACCTTGCATCCTGAGTGGAACTTTCATATTATTTTTTATATCTTATTTTCAAATTCTATTAAAAGCTACAGTCTCAAAAATGGGACTGATTAAGTACTTTTCATGAATTTTGCTCAAAATGTGCAGTCCTGCTTATGCTGTCTTTTCATTTCAGTTTGTGTGTGGGCTTTGAGGCAATCTTCCTTACCCAAATCCAGTCCTACCTCAGCAGATCAGATCCTCTGGGGCACCTATTGGTGCTGTCACAGTTTATGCTGCAACAGCATCTGCAGGGTCCACCCATTCAGAACTAGAGGACGGAGACAAATGAAACCTGTTTGTGTGAGCTGTGTTTATCCTAAATATCCACTCAATGCTCTATCTCCTGATGTTTTTTACAGATATTTTGCCCAGGAGAAAAATGTGATAAGTTCTGCGAGACCTTCAGGCATGGGAGCTGGAATAAAGATGTCAGCGTTGCACAAGTATCGTGCCACCCTCTTTAGACTGTTACTTGCTGCTGGTCTTGTTGTTGCTGTCCAGAGTAAGTAAAGGTGAAAATAGAGCAATCCACCAGCAAAAAAAATAAGCTAAAAGACTTTGAACGCAACCTTTTTCCTGAAGTTCATATAATTCCATTTTCACAATCAGCATTTACCTTTTCCCTTTGTGTTTCTAGACTGTTCTAAACTTCTGTGATCAGAATCTCTCCTCCTTGTATTCAGCAGCTCTGGAGTTATAGCCAGTGAAGTGTCCTTTCCTGGACCTTCATAGGAAATCAGGCCTAAGCTATAAATGCTTTTCCTTGGGGAAAAAAAATATATATTTCTCTTCCTAGGTGACTGCGAGCCGCCGCCACGTTTCCCATCTGCAGAACTGAAAGAAGCTTTTCGTCACATTGCCAATTTTTCTGATGGTTTAGAGGTGGAATATACCTGTCGTCCAGGTTACATGAAAAATCTCCGTGTCAAAAGTACTTTGGTTTGTAAAAATAATAAGTGGAGAGGACCAGACGACATTTGTTTACGTGAGTATGTTTGGGATTTACTTCTGATTTTATTCTTTCTTCAGTGATCCTGTCAGCTCATTTGTTTGAGCAGTATTAAAGTGATCATATGGGATGGTGGAAGACCAGTGGTGTAACATGAAACACCAGTTATACTCCACCAAGTACCCAAAATGATGGCAACAGCTGAAACCTGCTTTGATGCTGTTTGTCTTTGATAACATTCTATATTGAAAAGCATTTTCTTCTGCTCTGACACTCTGTAAAATGCTTCTAGATCTTTCAGTAACAGTCCTCTGTTCCTCAACAGAGGAGGAATACTCTCTTTTTCTTCTACATTTTGTTTTACTGGTTGTTTGAGAAAATAAAATAAGCACTAATGCCAGTCCTGTTGTCCTCCAGCAAGGTTATGCAGATATCCTCGAGAGCCGGCCAACGGCAGAATCCTGCTAGCAGAAAAATTCAGTCTGGGTTCAACAGCAACCTTCATCTGTGATCCTGGGTAAGCAATGAGCACTCAGAGGCACAACTCTGGGGGACTTGAAGAAAATGTCTAGTCTAGTTTTCTGTAAAAGCAGAGACTGCAGACTCTGGAGGCTCTCCTCAAGCCCGTATGCCTGACTTGCAGCATATTGTCTCTCAGTCTTCCAGTTTGTATTCAAAGGCTTGAAAGGACAGAGTTTTGCACACTGCATAGGCCAGTTATGGATCTGTGTGCTCACTAATACCGCAAGCCAGAAACAAGATAAAATCTGCCCTGGTGGATTTTCTTAAGTCTTCTCCCTTTAGATTAGAGAGACATGCAACAAACAAACAAAAACACCCTATAATTCTTCAGATACTTTGGATCTGTTGTCCAGTAAGACAGGGACATCTGTAATAGTACCTGTTTTTACAAGAAGTATGTGAGATAAAAGAATGATATCTCCCAGCATAAATGTTATGTGTCTCTAGCTATATTTTAGAATTAAAATGCTATGTGTCACAGATAAAAATTTTAGATAAAATCAATTTTCCTTGAATCCAAACACTTGTTCATTAAAAACATACAGTTTCGTCAAAAAATCAGTGCATTACTGAAAAACAACATTCATGAAAGCTCCAATTATGCTAATATAGCAAAGATGAAGCCATACTGATGGCAGTGATATAGACAGTTTAGAACTGAGTTTGACATGTAGCTTTTCCCCTCCTATTTCACATAGGCACCGACTGGTTGGAAATTCTGAAATTCAGTGTGTGATTAAAAATGGGCTTGTTACATGGGACAGGGAGATTCCGTTCTGTGAACGTAAGTAGAGTTCCTTAACTGGAGTATTATGCAAATGTTACTGAGGCTGGATAGAGAAATAACCACGTTATGCTGCTGACAGTCTTGGTAGTTCACTGCATGTGTGTTTGGGGGGTATGTATGTGTATATAAACCTTTTCCACATCCTTCTGTAGCAAATTTTACTCTCGGGAGTAGAACAGCTGCCTGTAAAATAGACATATCCCCAAACTGCAGCACTGCACGGTCATCTCTGCTGCGTGTGCAACTCTCCTGAGCCTTTAATTTCATGTGGCCAATGATTCTGGCACCTGATGTTTCAACTTCCTTTTCTTATCAGGTCTGTATGTGATTTAATTCCTTCTCTTCCTCCCTTGTTCTTCCCTTCCCTTTCCCATTCCTCTCTTCCTTAGCAATCCCATGCCCGCCCCCTCCGGATATCGCTAACGGAGAGTACAGTGGAACCATCAAAGGGGAGTTCAGTTATGGCACGACTGTCACTTACCGCTGTGACCCCGTCAGGAGAGGAGAGACCCCGTTCTCGCTCATCGGAGATGCCTCCATTCACTGCACGACCACAGACGACCTGAACGGGGTCTGGAGCAAACCTGCCCCCGAGTGCAAAGGTGACCACAGGACAGCACTCACACAGCGTCACCGAACGGCTGGGTTGGAAGGGACCTCTGGAGACCATCCAGTGCAGCCCCTGCTCCAGCAGGGACACCCAGGGACACCAGGGTGGCACCCAGGGGTTTGAAGATCTCCAGAGCAGGAGCCTCCACAGCCTCTCTGGGCAGCCCAGGCCAGGGCTCTGCACCCGCACAGGAAATAAGTTCTTCCTCGTATGGAGATGAAAATTCCTATGTTTCAACTCGTACCCATTGCCCCTTGTCCTGTCACTGGTCACCGCCAGTGGCAGTGCCACCAGTGGCAGCAGTCATACCTGCTGCCTTTGCTTTGTTCTTTTTATGCTTCTTTTTATGCCTTCATAAAATGCAAAATAAAAACTGCACTACAGGGTAAGGAACAGTTCAAAAATATCATGTTGGTTTGGTGCCTTGTGCTGTGCCTTTTCCCCCTTTTTGGTGATCATAGGTTACAGGATTATCTTTAATATTTTAATCTCTCATCTTACGTATAACTGCTGATTTCCTAATTCATGTTTTTCCCTGATCCAGTGGTTCGCTGTGAGCGACCAAATATTGACAATGGAATTGTGTTGAGCAGTTACAGACCGGAGTACACGTACAAAGACACCGTCATGTTTGACTGTAACCACCGCTACACCATGAATGGCAGCGACACATCAACGTGCACAGAAAACAGCGTTTGGGAGCCCCCCCTGCCAGTTTGTCAGCGAAGTAAGTGCTGTGGAATGAGTCCTGCTCTATGTTTTCCAGAATCTTTGCTTCCATTAAATTCCCACTGATTGGAGGAAGTGTTAGTTTAGGAAAGTAATGGCTCCAAAATCTCATATAGTGGATTTTTTGGACACTCTCCATTGCACAAAAGTGATTTTCGATCTCGTGTGTTCTGGCAGCACTCTGGAGGAAAAAAATTTAGGAATTCAGGCCATATAGACTAAAGCCTTGTCCCAGTCAAGCTGGTGAGGGTTTCTCGGTGGAATTCAAAGAGATAGAATTAATCTTTCTATATTTAATATTTTAAAATATGAAATGACCCATGAGGACAGAGCTTCAAATAGTATCTACTACAAGTTATTACTTTAACACAGTAGTGTAAATTATTTAGTCTAAAATTTTCTTAGGTCCTTAATTTTCTTTTTATTATTCCTAGGTAGCTGTGATGACCCTCCTGATATATATAATGCTGTTAAAAGACACGTTGTTGGCAATTTATTTCCTGTTAAGACTGTAGTTACATATGAGTGTAATGTGGGCCATGAGTACAGCCCTGGAGAAAACACATGGAATATCGAATGTCTGCCGGATTTGACATGGACTGAAGTTTCACATTCTTGTGAAAGTAAGTTTCTAATCCTTTGGCTTAACTATCCTTGCAATTTGGCAAAACTTCTCTTGCAGGTGCCAGGAATAACAAGGCAGCTTGACTTATGGTCTACCTGGATCCCTGCATCTCCACATCAGTAAATTCTGGAATGTCTGGAAATGGCCTCTGTCTTAGGAATCTTCATTCTTTCATGTTAAATGAATCTGCTGTCGCCCAGATATCTTTGCCATGATTTCAAACTGCAGCTAAAGTTTGTTATTTCTAAGGAGTTCGTTGTCCAGCGCTGGATGTCAAATATGGAAAGCATATGCATGTATGGGGATTTAAAGAAAATAACTATGTGTATGGAGACCGCGTTCGAATTACATGTAATGATGGCTACACTTTCAAAGATCATGTCAGTGAGGTTGTGCTCGAGTGCACGACGAGTGGTGCGTGGGATCCTCAAGTACCCGAGTGCGTGCCAGGTGGGTAGGGTTGAAGGACATTGACTTAGTGACTGCTTGTTTTAGAATGCAAAAGTTTGGTCCACTCTGTACAGTGTAATTGCCTGTTCCTTTTAGCAGAAAAAATGCATGCAAAGCTGATTCAGTGTTTGGGGAGAGGGAGGAGTTTTGGTAGCTTGCAGGGGCTTGGAAGATGTCTAAAAACACTGAGAGTTTACTTACCTTGGATACTACCTTGTCCCGTCCCTAACGTTGTCTTGTAACCAATAATCTCCTGAATCCAGTTTGGTGAGAAAGCATTGGCCAGGGTCATCTGGGAAAATACGAGGGGGTGACATGGAGAGCCCTTAGCAACGTGCAGCGTGAGCAGGGTGAGGTGGGCTGCCCGCAGAGTGTTCCCTACACTTGCAGCAACAGCCTTAGGAAGACTTTAGTGAAGGAGGAGAAAGTCCTTCAAAGTTACAAAGAAATGTTGAGACCTGGAATTGCATTTAGACGATATCCACCTTTTTGTCTAGGTTCGGATGTTCTTGGTAACCTTGCCTTCTATATGAGAAGTAACTCCAGGGAATTGTTTGAAAATTCATGCAATCCTTTTCTTGTGTTTGTAGAACTTCATTGTCCAGAACCAGTCATCGATCATGGAAGAGCAGATTATAAGAGCAGGGAGGTCTACACCCCTCGGACCCGAGTGACACTAACGTGCGATTCCGGCTACGTCCTCCTAGGCCAGGCCTCCATCGAGTGCCAGGCTGACAGGAGCTGGGCTCCTCAGCTGCCCTTTTGTGAGAAAGGTACGTGGGGAGCAGCAGCATCGTGGCTATTTAAAAGCAGTAGCAAGTAGGCAACCTACCTCCAGCATCTACTTCTGGGTAAGGGGAAGGGCACTGCCTTATGGGCTTAAACTTATTATTTATGTGGCTTCTCCTGGAGCTGTAATCCAGGTCAGAGCTGTGCAAGAGGTGAAAGCATTAAGCTGATGTAAGAGGCTACGTTGGGTCATGATTCTGCAAGTGGCTGGGCAGCAAATGAATGTGAATTTGCCTAAGTTCAAACACAATGTGAATTGTGTGAACTGTACTTCACGGATATCCAAGAACCAACTCTGGTTCTCACCTGAATATGATAATCATGGTTTTCTTCCCCCCTCCCTTTTTGTCCCCTTTTCTTCCCTTCCCCTCCTTCTCTATTTTTTTTTCTTAGTCTGTGGCCCACCTCCAAAAATCAAGCATGGGCAGCACTCGGGCTCGAGAAAAGAGCAATTCCTCTACGGCTCCAAAGTCACGTACAGCTGCGCAGAGGGGCTGTCCCTCGTTGGGGAGTCCTCCCTGTACTGCACGTCCGTGGATGGGGAGAACCTGACGTGGAGCGGAGCTGCCCCGGAGTGCAGAGGTGACTCCTTCCCTCGTACGAGGCCGGAGGCGAGCTCAGGCCTAGGGGCAAGGCTCGGTCTAAGCAGAGCAGGGTGTTAGTGAGCAGGGCTACCTGGAAGCCTTGCTGTCTCCTGCAGTCCTGACAGCTCTAGATGGAAGGATGAGCCATATGGAAACTGGACACTCTGGTTCTTATAGATGGAAAGTGGTTGGAAAGTGGCTTGGAGGGAAGTTACCAAGGTGGGAAGTTACCCCCTAGTCCATGGTCACCACGGTCCCTGGAGCCAGGCTGGCAGCCAAAGTGAACCCCTGTCCTCTCCTCTGCTCTCCCCGCAGTGGTTCGCTGCCCAAAGCCGGTGATCGCCCACGGAGGGATGTCCCGGCCACAGCACACGTTCCCCTACGGGGAGGCCGTGGGGTTTTCCTGCGACGAAGGCTACGAGCTGCACGGCAGCAACAGGAGCGAGTGCGGGGCTGACAGCGCCTGGCACCCGCCCCTGCCCACCTGTGAGCCAGGTGGGTCCAAACCTGGGGCTGATGCCCCGCGTGGCTAGAGCAGGTCAGGGGGTGGCTGCTTTTTTACCTTGCTAACAGTAAGGGGAATTCACAGCGCTTTCTCCTCCTCCTCCTCTTCTCATTATATTATTTTCTCATATGCATTTTCCTCTCAGTTCAGTGCCATGTGCCAGTGGGAGATGACCTAGAGATTTACACGAAGGGGACCCGATTTGAAGTGAATGAAACTCTATCTTTCTTCTGCAAAAATGCTGACAGTACAACATTATTTTCAAGAACTACCTGCTCCGCTGGTGGCAAATGGGTACCACCACCCAAATGTGTAAGTACCATCAGCCCAGGCTTTGTCTGTATCTCATCCCTTTAACACTCTGGGATAGCTTGAATGTTTTTGCATCCTTACAATGTGGCTGGCATGATTAAATAGGTTTTCAGTTATAATTATTAAAGTATAACTAATAATTACGATTAATGGGATTTCTTTTTTAAGGGAGCGCCTATTCAGCAAGGTATATGTAAGGAGTTTCTTCGAGCTAAGCAAAATCTGCCATGTGGAACGTCTCTGGAAGAAGTGAAGACTGTGCTGGAAATACGGAAGTTGTATCTGGAGATCCAGAAACTTGAAAAGGAGCTAAACCTCAGAGGAAACAGCTAAATATTGCAATTGGTATCGTAACAGGCACATCTCCGTTGATGCATGTTGAATAATCATAGTGGCTGAAGTCTTTTAGTGACTTTGTAATTCATACTAATACATAAGTAGCCAGAAAAAAAAATAACCAGTCAGTGAAGATGCACATATTTAACAGTGAAGATGCACATAGTAATTCCATCTAGCCCATTGACATTACATTTGTGTAACAGTTTCATTGCTGTGAACAAACATCTAATTGTCCTACTATCTGTCACCTTAAAGGAGGTAAGCTGAAGAAAGTTTGTTTTTTAGCAAGAGTGCCAGCTTTTCTTCCCAAGCAGGACAGGGCTGTTCCTGGGACTCCGGGCAGTTCCACTTGCTTCATTTTTGTGTGTATTCACTTGCAGCAAGAGCAGTTGTTGGAAATGAAACTGTAAAGGGGCTAGATTATTTCTTTGCTGTCCAGTAAAGGGGAAGTGTTCTGTTAACCTGTGTCTTGTGACCAAACATATTTCAATGCACAATCATAATAAAAATGCAATTCTAGTAAGAGCTGTGTCCTGTTTTTAATAACTCGGTCCTATTTGCAGGTAGGAGGGGAGCTGTTTTGACAATCAGTGCCTGTTGAGACATTAACCCTGGCCCGAGCTGCTTGGTCCCCTGTTCCCATTGCTGCACTAGCTGTGGCCACCTCCGCTGCACCCGGCTGGCCAGGAGGAACGGCCTGGCTCCAGGCTGCTTCTCGTTAGCCTGTCCCCAGCTTCCTGCAGCCGTTTCCCTTTTCCCTGGTGGCTTTGGGGGTGCGTCCCCGCCCCTGCCACGCTCGCTCGGAGGAGAGACCGTGAGTGCTGCCGCACCAGGAGCTCCTGGCGCTGTGGAGATGGCCCCTCGGTGGAGCTGGCAGCTCCTGGGAGCGGTGCTGCTGCTGCTGGAGCCAGCTGGGAGTCTTGGTGAGCATCACTCGTGTACCCCTCTTCTTTCCTTCTGCGTTATTGCTTAAATGTTTAATAATTAGGTTAGTTAAGTTCACGGTTTCCCTGTTGTTGCTGTTGCTGACTTCCCCGTCTCTAGCATTGCTGTTTTGTGCAGATAATCCAGCCCGGTGGCTCCTGCTAACTCTGCCTTTCTCTCCCTCAGCTCCCTCCCTAGGTACTTGCAAGGAGCCCCCCAAAATTCCCAATGCTTTCCAGAAGTCCTCCGTGGGGGCCTTGATTCCCGCCGGGACCACCGTTGAGTACGACTGCCTCAGAGGCTACGAGCTCGTCCCAGGAATGGCCTCGGCTCGGGTCCTTTGCCTGGAGAACTTCACGTGGTCTCCAGTCGAGAACTTCTGCCAGAGTAAGTATGTGAGCCCCTGGCTTGACGAACTGTGCTGGAGCTGAGAATGTCATCTATAGAGGACATTGTTGTGGCCCTTGGCACGAGATGGGGATTGTGATAAGATGGAGAGTCATTTAGACAGTTAATAGTTTCTGTCATTTAATTAAGGGGGACCCAGTTAACGATTTTAAGAGATATCAGCAGCAAGGCTGATGTGTAAGCACTGAGACAGCCTATGGAAATGTCAAAGGGGGCTGGCAAGGGAGCTGCCATGCGTCCTGTGAGCTCGCTCCTGTTCATCAGGAGTAGAGATTTGCTCACTTATGGCTGTAGAAAGAGCAGTAAATAGTGATTTCTGCCTGGAAATTGTCACTTTCTTGAAGAAAACAGCCCTTTTCAAAATCCCCTCTTGTGCAAAATATTCCCACCAGCTGTTAGCTGGTGAGGTGAATCTGCTGCCCCCAGCTGTTAGCATTCCGCTTTACACTTTTTTCTTATGATTTTTCTCAGAAGTTCGTTGTCGCAACCCAAACATCACCAATGGAGTGCAGATCCCGAAGCCAAGGCCTGGAGAAGACACGTATGAGTACGGAGACGCGGTTTCCATTGAGTGCAACCCTGGGTACGGCCTCAAAGGAGGGAACCTACGTGCCCTGGCGCGGTGCCGGTACGACGGGAGCTGGGATGCTGCCCTGCACGTGTGTGAACCAGGTAGGTGCTGAGCGGAGCAGCGCTGCGGCCTGGGGACTGCCCACCCTCACTCTGCAGCGTAAGGACACCCCAGGGACACCTGCCCGTAACTTAGTTTTCTCTCTGCTGTTGCAGTTTGTGAGCAGCCCCCGAATATTCCTCATGGGAGACACACCAGCTGGACAGGGAAGAAGTTTTTTATTGGGATGTCAGTGATGTACACGTGTGACAGAGGCTACACGGTTGTTGGGGAGCCTCTTATATTTTGTCAAGCTGGAGATGGGGTACCTGCAAACTGGAGTCACGCTCCCCCTGAGTGTGCAGGTGAGTAGCTCCACATCCCACTGAAGCAACTAGGAGTAGGAAAGGGCAGAAGTAGTGTTGGATTGTCTGTGCAATGGGAACACTGCAGCTTTGAAGTCCTGTTGGTGATGACATCTCAAGCACACTTGTTGACCCCCAATTTCCCTGCCTCTGTTGCTGCATTTGTTAAATGGATTAGTTTTCTCCTGCTCACCTGTCAGAGGTGCAGGGGTCTGTATTCACGAGAAGTTCTCTTGTTTGGTGATTCACAGAGGTTCAGTGTCCAGCCCCATTTGTTGAACACGGAAGCCTGAAGTCTGCACAGAACTTCACTTACAGGAGCACAGTCACGGTCGAATGCGATGCCGGCTACATCCTCGTGGGTGCCACCACCATTCAGTGCCAGGACAGTGGCAGATGGCACCCCAGGCAGCCCACTTGTGTCCTAGGTACCCACGAGTCTCTTCCTTTCCTTGCTCCCGTGTAGAATTGAGCATTTCATTACATTGTCAGTAGTTGCGTGAGAGGGTTGGTCTGGGTTTCAGCCAAGGCCGGGCTTGAGCTTCATCCCCGTGGGTCTGTGGGCAGCCAATTTCCAGCCATTTGTGTCCTTTTCTCTCACCCAGGTCGCTGTCCCTCCCCTCCTGCCGTCGAACACGCAAACCTGAACCCACAGTTGAACTTGCTGGTGGGCAGCACCATAACCTACTTCTGCAAATCCGGATACACTTTGCTGCCTGGAGTGTCTGCAGAAAGTACCTGTCTTAAAAACTTCACCTGGTCCAAACTTCCAAAGCTTTGTCAGAGTGAGTATTCCATTTTCTTTGCTTTGCTAGGAAAGCATTAGTTTAATGATTTGAATAGCACGTTAGATGTTTCCAAAATACACACCAGTGCTGCTTTGCAATAAGGACTTCATTTAGCAGTGTTTGCATTCTCAGTAATAATAATTTTGCTGTCAAAAGCGTAGAATGACTGAAAAGAAATATCTGAAACTTGTGCTAATTTAGCTGTTCAAACAATGATGCAGTGGTGCATCTAGTCATGTATAGTCTCTTCACTCTGATCTCTGGCTGGTCACAGGGTTCAGACCATTTTGCTTCCCAAGGCAAATACTTGTTGTCCCGTAATTACGGCATCTCGCTGTGCCAGGTCTGGCTGGAGATGCCTGACAGCGTTAACAAGCAACGTGACCCGTTCAAGTTACCACCATGGAAAACATTGCTGGTGCGAGTGTCCGCCGTTCTCATGGCATAAACCACTAAAGTTCCTTTTGTGCTGCTGTTCCTCAGGGATTCACTGCCCAAACCCAACTATTAACCACGGGAGGCAGACCAGCCCCACGCAGGCTGCGTACAGCTTTGAGGACACTGCGGAATTCCGGTGTGATCCTGGCTACGTGCTCAAAGGCACCCAGAGGATTCAGTGTTGGTCGGATGGGACGTGGCGGCCCCCGGTTCCCTACTGCGACAGGGGTGAGTGTGAACGGGGGAGCTTTGACGCTCCAAATAGTCAGGTTATTTAGCAGAGTGTGGGCCAAACCTGCCAAGGATCAGCAAAGCCTTAGAGGAGAACCTGCCTGAGTGTAAACATCACCAACTGGTTTCTCCTGTAATCTCTGTAGATATCTCAGTGTGCTCCACTGAATGAGAAGATCTTAACTATTTTTTTCCTGACTTTTCACTTGTAGTTTGTGACCAACCTCCAAAAATCAAGAGTGGGCAGCACTCGGGCTTGAAAATGCAGCACTACCCCTACGGCTCCAAAGTCACGTACAGCTGCGCAGAGGGGCTGTCCCTCGTTGGGGAGTCCTCCCTGTACTGCACGTCCGTGGATGGGGAGAACCTGACGTGGAGCGGAGCTGCCCCGGAGTGCAGAGGTGACTCCTTCCCTCGTACGAGGCCGGAGGCGAGCTCAGGCCTAGGGGCAAGGCTCGGTCTAAGCAGAGCAGGGTGTTAGTGAGCAGGGCTACCTGGAAGCCTTGCTGTCTCCTGCAGTCCTGACAGCTCTAGATGGAAGGATGAGCCATATGGAAACTGGACACTCTGGTTCTTATAGATGGAAAGTGGTTGGGAAGTTACCAAGGTGGGAAGTTATCCCCTAGTCCATGGTCACCACGGTCCCTGGAGCCAGGCTGGCAGCCAAAGTGAACCCCTGTCCTCTCCTCTGCTCTCCCCGCAGTGGTTCGCTGCCCAAAGCCGGTGATCGCCCACGGAGGGATGTCCCGGCCACAGCACACGTTCCCCTACGGGGAGGCCGTGGGGTTTTCCTGCGACGAAGGCTACGAGCTGCACGGCAGCAACAGGAGCGAGTGCGGGGCTGACAGCGCCTGGCACCCGCCCCTGCCCACCTGTGAGCCAGGTGGGTACCAGCATGACTCGATTCCCCCAACTGCTCACGTTTCTCGTGCTGATTTGCCTTCTCTTGTGCTTCCCTTCCAGTTCTGTGCCCGAAACCACAGGTGAAAAATGGAAAGCTGGTCGCTACTTGGGATGGTCAATTGTGGTACAGAACGAATGCAACTCTTACCTTCGAATGCCTTCACGGCCACCACTTCTCAGGGGATGGGGACCTGTCTTTGGCAGACTCTTGGACAGTCACCTGCTTACGTGATGGCACCTGGACACAGCTGCCCAAGTGTGTAAGTATCCTAGTCCGGCTGCACTTCTGTAAGAAACCTGCCTGAATTCTCATAAGAAAAAAAAACCTTAAAAGCTTCTGCTTCATTTCAACCATGGGGAGCCCAGACTGCATTAGGCAGCTGTACAGCAAGCAGGATAAAAGCTCAGCCTTGGTTCTGACAATGTGTGCATCTCTATCCACTCCAGTGCAATTATACATGCCCTTTTCCTGCTTTTGTTGTGTTTTATCTTTTAACAGAAAAAACAAAATGATGCTGCTATATGTGAAGAGGTTGATGATATTAAAACAGCTTTTGAGTGCGGCGTGCCTATAGCAGAACTGAAAATGCTGCTGGAAATACAAAAGCTGTTTCTGGAGATTCAGAAACTAAAGGTAGAACTAGAAAGCTTTCCATGAATGAGCGAGTCCTGTGGCCTAAATCACCTTTCCTGTGGATGCAGTTCGTATAGTCACAGTATCTATCTGTAAGAAGGCTTCATAGTACGTGCGTATGGGGATGTAGCCAGAGGAATATTAACCAGTTTGTGCAAAATTGCTTTTTGTCATGCTAGATACTATAGAGCTAGAGCAGAGGGGATTTCTTTTCTTCCAAATGTCCAGCTTGATTCCCTACTTAATAAACATCGACATTATGTTTTAGGAATCATAGTGAGAAATTAAAATGAGCTGCTTTTTCCACTGAGTGAACTGTGTCAAGGCAGAAGAAACTGGATGGAAGAAGAAACTGTGTGAGCACAAGCTCTGAGCTGGTGCAGGCTGCTGATGTAACTGCTGCTTTATACACGTGCCTCACCCTGCTCTTATCTAGCTGAATTCAGCGCACCGTAACATTGATATGTTTTATCTACCCAGAAATAGGAATGAATTAACCATTTAACAATGTTTTCTACTAATCCATTTAAGGGTAATTACATAAAAGCATTGCATTTTAAAGATTTCTAGAGCCTGTCCTCTTATCCTGGGATGTAGCGGCGGCACCAGGCGTCTGTCCCAGTGCGGTGCTTGGCAGGTGCCTGCGCTGCTCTCCCCCCATTTCGCTCTGTGCAAGCGAAGGCCGAGTAGATGTTGGAAGCTGAAGTGCAGAGGAGGGCAGAGCTCGGGTCGTTCCTGAGGAGCAGGTGCCTCATGGAGCAGTCACCTTCCAGGCTGGTGACAATAAAGAGCAAGCTGCAATTGTGAGTGTCTCGTGGTTCTGTCACGCTGCAAAGGAGGAGGATTTGCAACCTCCTCGCAGCCCCGGGTGGTGCAGCCTTCAGCGAGCAGATGTGCTCTGCTCCCTCACACCCAGCCCCAACCGTGAGTCACACAGTGAGGGGAAGAAACACCCCAAGGGTGGCCCCGTGTTGGTTTTCTTTAGGTCCTGCTGCATTCCAGCTGCGCCGCGTGCCCCGGGCCAGCCTGGCTGCAGCCGGCGCCGCTGCTGGCTCCTGTTTTCGTAAATCCCTGCTCCGCGGCGCTCGCTGCTGCTCTCGGGCCCAAAAAAGGGGTTGAGTCAGCGGCTGGGCCGCGTCCCCTGCACGTGGGGGACCAGGGACCCGGGCCAAGGCTGCGGCAGCTCCCCCTCGCCCCGGCGCTGCCGCCTGTCCCTGCAGGAGCTCATTGATTCCGTGTGTGTTCAGGGAGGTTCCCGCTGGCTCCGGAGCTCTGCCGAGTCCGTCCAGCCCGGTGACTCCTCCAGCCTCACGGATGCTCCCAGATCCAGCAAGGAACAGGCTGCGATGAAGCCACAGGAACAGGGATGCCCAGGCCGGGTGATGCCGGGGTCCCGCCGCCCCGCGCTGCTCCTGGGGCTGCTGGGGCTCCTGCAGCTTCCC
>NW_010588319.1:0-37196 GCF_000705375.1 Tinamus guttatus | reverse complement strand
CCCCCCCCCCGGCCCCCCCCCGGGGGCCGCCCTCGGGCCGCCACACGGACGGCTTCTCCTTTGCCACCGTGGTCACCTACACGTGCGACCCCGGGCAGCCGCTCGCGGGGGAGGCCTCCATCTTCTGCACCACGCAGGACGGGCTGCACGGCGTGTGGAGCGGGCCGCCGCCGCGCTGCGGAGGTAGGGGCCTCGCTGCTGGGCCTGCTCCTTGTCCTGCACAGAAAGGAGCACCCAGAACCTCTCGCTCCCCGGCCCAGAACTCTGCAGAATCCAGCTGGATGGGGTACAAGCTGACACCCGTCCACGCTGCCTGTATTTCCTCCTCGCAGGGCTCCTGTGTCCCTCCCCACTGGATATAGACAACGGTCAGCATGACGGCAAGGATGTGCGAGTCTTCCAGCCTGGGAAGTCTGTGAATTACAGCTGCGAGCCGGGATACTCCCTTGTTGGGGACGCCACTCTCTACTGCACCGAGAATGGAACCTGGGGCCTCCCTTACCCTCAATGCGCAGGTGAGCTTTGAGTGTGGGATGTCACCGCACCCAAGTGACACCCGTGCGTCTGCGCTTGCTGTGGCACACGCGGTGCCCCGTGCGGTGCCCCGTGCGGTGCCAACGTGCATTCTGTAGCATTCGTAATGTTTCTGCACGCCACCGGATCCGTGCTCTCTGTCAGCTGGATTTGTGCTCCCCCTTTAGCGCTGCAATGCCCTTCGCCTCCAGACATTGACAATGGAAAGCATAACGGCCAGGGCTTGGAAGTGTTCACACCTGGGATGGCTGTAAATTACAGCTGTGACCCTGGCTACTCCCTAATGGGAGAGGAATCCATTTATTGTACAGATGCTGGAAACTGGAGCCTCCCTCTTCCTCAGTGCGAAGGTACCTCTCTTTACAGAGCGTTACGGATAGTTGGGTCTTCCTGTCTTTGAGAGCTCCTAAGACCTGCCCTCTCCTCACTCAAAATGTTGTATTGTCCCTCACTCCTTCCTTTTTGTTGTCTGTTGAGCCTTTACGTTTTTATCTCTGTGTGCATTTTAAAACAATTGTTTTAGGTGATAGATATGCCCCAATTTTCCTCTATTTTCTTTCTCACCAGGTGGCTGTGCTGCCCCTCCAGACTTACCCTTTGCTCAGCTAACTGAGGAATATAAAACCCAGAGAGAGTTTTCTGTCGGGGACACTGTGAAGTACACCTGCCAGCCTGGATACATGCGATACCCTGGAATACCCCCAACAGTAACATGCCTCAAAAATCAGACGTGGTCTGAAGCACTAGAGTTTTGTAAAAGTGAATAGCTCCATCAGTTTGATGTTGTTTGTTTTTTTGAAAACTGTATAAACTATATTTGTGGGTTTCTTAAAGCAGTTATTTGAAAAAAGATTCATACATGGCTTTACTAGTCACATAGTTTTGACAATTATTGACCCTTTAAAACTCCTTTCTTTATGGTGACAGCATGTGGACAGATCTTTAAGATAACATTTCTCAAAATGCAGCACAAAATTGAGAGGAGTTTAAGATCAGCCTTGTTCTCTCCCAGGGAAACGGTGCAAATATCCAGAAGCACCACAGAATGGCAGAGTTGTCATTCTGACAGACCTCCGCGTCGGGTCGGCGGTGAACCACACGTGTGAGGCCGGGTGAGTCCCGCTGCCTTCGCTGACACTATTTCCTGAGCTCGCTCTGAACAGCTTGCAGGGAAGGATCCCAGCTCCTCTGTGCACGTTGCTTTCTCATAGCAAGCCAGAACTTGTGTTTTGGTTCCAGTTATATCTCAGTTGCCTGCTCAGGAAAGGGGAAATCCCTCCTCGTTTCCCAGCCTGTGCTTCATGAACTACTTTGCAAACTTCAGTTTCAGTCTGACTTCTCAGATTGGAGCTGAGCAAACGCCTGCAGAGGAGGCTCCAGCACTTCTTGCATCCTTCGGGTTTGAGTACTACTGTAGCACGTGGCCAGTGTCATCTGGAGTAATTTGTGATCATTTTTGTTCCTTGTGGGTCCAGGGCGAGGGAACTTTGTGTCCTTTATTCCCACAGGTGGACTCAGCAGACACCCATGGGTGACAAGCCAGGATCGGGAGGCTGCAGAAGGAAACCTCGGGGGGTTGTGGTGGTGGGAGTGCACGGTGCAACTGACTGACTTGGTATCAACTGATGTTTCCCTCTGTGCCCTTCCAGGCACGAGCTGGTTGGACCGTCTCAGAGGCGCTGTGAGGTTGTTGGAATGCATGTTGGCTGGAGTGGTGCTCCTCCTGTTTGCCAGAGTAAGTAGGTCATGTCTAGTATTGGCCCAAAATAGTTAAATAAAGTTCTTAAGAACTTTACTTAAGCACAATGGCATTAAAAAAAAAAAAAAAAAAGTCTTGAGGAATAAGACTTTTTAAGCATAATATTGCCTTAGGATATTTTTGTTTTGTTCGCTTGTTTTATTTCTTCTAAAAATACCCCAGATATTGATCTTTCAGAGTTATATCTGAAGAAAAGCCACATCCCAACAGGGACCCGTCTCTTTTGTTTCACAGCAGTAATTAATTCTTCTGTGTGTCTCTGAGTGCTACCTGGGAAAACAGCCCCGGGAAGCTCCCGGGGGAGCAGTGCCTCCCCATCTGAAGTAATGAATTTCTTTTTCAGAGGTGACATGCCCAATCCCGAAGATCCAGAATGGGAGAATATCCATTCAGAAAAAGAGCTACGCATATGAAGATACTGTTAGCTTTAAGTGCCACGAAGGCTTCACCCTGCAAGGCCATCACACAGCTCGATGCAGAGCCGACAGAACATGGGAGCCGCCTGTGCCAGTCTGCCAGCAGGGTAAGTGCCACCCTGCCGACCTGGTCGCGTTGCTCTTTCCTTCCTCCCCACTCCCAGGAACTCATGGAAGCTGAATTTGCCTCTATCTGTCCTGCTTGCCCCTCTTGTCAAATCAAGGTACTTAACTGACTACCTCATGGCAAAACAAAAAACTGTTCCTTTCCTTTATTACTCTTCTTGCAACCAGGTTGAAGGCAGTGTCATAAATATCAATGTCCATAATCCATGTTCCCTTCACTCTCTGAAAGAAAGAAATTTGATTGGTTCAGGGCAGGAACTGACTATCACAGAAAGTGAAAATTATCCTAAAACATAAAGGAGAAAATGAAAGTAAAATTGTACATGGCAGTGTTCTGCAAATGTGTATTTTAAACTCTTAATGCTGTATCTAGGTGGAATGACAAAACACCATCAGCAGCCTTTTGAAACCTCAACAAGGCCAGGTAGGTCTATCATAAGAAAAGACAAAACTTGTCAAATAATCTACCTCTTGCCCTGCTTCTTGCAGGGAAGAAGAGTATTGCGCCGCTCTACTCCTTTGCTATCCCTCTTTCCGGAGATGAGCACCACCTCCTCATCTTTTCCCTCTCCTTTTCCAGGGGTGCAGTGCCTGCCTCCCCCAGGCATTGCTAACGGGGAGCACAGCAGCCCTTCCTTGGACATGTTTGGCATAGGAGCACTTGTGCACTACAGCTGCAAGCCTGGCTTCTTCCTAATCGGGAATGCATCTATCCGCTGTACAGCACATGGAATCTGGAGTCGTCCTCCACCTCGGTGCGAAGGTGTGTTCATGCTCTTACTAATTCTTCTCGACTTCCTAAGCATGGTAGGCATGCAGTAATACTTGGCTGAGGACCATCTGAGATAAGCTGGTGCTTGAATAGACTCCACCCTTGCAGAAGGAGAGAAGACTGTGGCCAAACATCCTCCTCGTGACCTTGCTGTTCAGGATCTAACGGGTTCTTTATGCTCTTACTGTCCACAGCTGGCTGTGCAAACCCAGGAGTTGAGAATGAAGAAGTAACTGGATTTGAGTCTGTCTATAAACCTGGAGACATCGTTAGGGTCGAATGCAAAAGTGACAGTGGCCCCAAAGGCCTTCACGAGTCCCAGTGCCAGGCTGGAGGTACCTGGGATCCACCACTCCCCATCTGTGAAAGAAGTAAGCAGGCACGAGCCTTGGGTGACTGTCCTGTTTCAGATGGCTGTCCTTTCTAGACCTAGTGCTCATGGTAACGTGTGGCAGGATGTAGAGAAGTCCTTAGCCTAGTGTTTATATCTGCAGAGAAAGCAGTTATCAGCCTGGCCCCGTTTTTTTTTTTTTTTCTCCCACTCTTATCTCTGTAATATTTGTTGACTCAGTTTCTCAGAATTAACTTCTTATAACCAAGCTCAGGCCACCAACGTTAGCTCCACCAACGATAAGAAACCTGTAGGGGTGTTGTAAGAAGATGGTCTCACAAGTGTGGAATTATAAATATGAACAATCTACTCTCCTATCTCACGTACCAGGAATGATGGTGCTGGGCAGTGTTTCACTGTGTAAGAGGAAAGCTAACTGATCCCACACACGTTACGGCTGCTTGTGCTGAGATCAGCTCGGGCAGGGCTGGCTCTGCACTGGTGCCATTGCTGTGGCAGGGAGATTACAGCCAAATGTTCATGCTGGAAGTTTCCTCTCGGGTCTCTATGAGCTCCACTTTAATTAGCACTTCTCTCTCGCCAGCCCTGCGCTGTCCCCAGCCTCCGGAGGTTGCCCACGGGTGGCACAGCGGCCTGGCAACGGCGGCGTTCGCCCCCGGGACGGCAGTGCGGTACCGCTGCGAGCCCGGCTTCGTGCTGGCCGGGGCAGCCTCCATCTCCTGCACGGAGGCCGGCGCCTGGAGCCGGCCCCCGCCGCTCTGCCAAGGTGCATGTGCGTCTGGAACGGCGCCAGGCGGGAAGGACGCGGCCGTCCTGCCGGGGAGGTTATGTAGAGACGAAATCCGCATCGTGTGCTCCAGAATGTGATTTGAGAGCAATACCAAATTTATACCCTTTCCCGAAGCACACTGGAGTTACAAGGCTACAAGAGCAGTTTTGAGAGCTAGGGGAGGATATTACAGGATATTAAACAGGCCACAAACGTGCGTTGCCATTGCTGTTCTCTGGCAACCCCTAATTTCAATGTTGTCTTGTTTGTCTCCCCCAACTTTTCAGTTGTCGGGTGCCTCCATCCTCCAAACATCACCAATGGGAAGCTCGTAGGCCACCTCTCTGACACTTTTCCCTATGGAGCATCCGTGTCCTACAGCTGTAATCCCGGTTATTCACTCATTGGGAATGCTTCCACCAGCTGCATGGCGTCTGGAGCTTGGGAGCCTCTTCCTTGGTGTGAAGGTCTGTTCGTGCTCTCCTTGCTTGAGGTGGCAGCCAATGGCTACGCATTTTTCTTCAGGGAATGAAATTCCTAAGGGAAAAAAAAATCCTACATGGGCAAAAATCCATGTACTAAAAACATGAGCACTTACTAACACTGAATTTCATCCCCTTATTTTGCTGGAGAAGCGCTTCCATTTCATAGCTAGATAATGTTAACCTGTTAATTATGAATTTATCCGCTGATATCCTTGTGAGGAGTAGGACATCGTAAAGGAGGAGGATGGGGATCTCAAACTAACAGTAAAAAGGCTATGAGTACGGCAGGAGGCAATTCTGGAAGACTGTTTGAATTCTTGTTTGTGTTTGCATTTCTGCTCTTGTTGCTATGAATGAACCGTATAGCGTTTCCTCCAGGTAAGCGAACCCTCTAAGAGCTTTTTTTTCTTTACTGCTAAAAACTTTTTCCCTTCCCTTCGCTTCTTTTGCATCTCTCCCCAAGTATGACTAACAGGAGAAACAAAGACAGTGATTACATCGAGATTTTTTCTTAGTGGATTGACTGTAAATTGGACGTGAGCCTGTTTCCTTACTGGAAAAGCTGCTCTGACTTGGCGCTTCCTCATGGCTCCTTGTGAAGGTCGGTTCTTCAGGCAGATCGGACCACAGGCCATCTCATGAATGTGAGAAGATTCCTAGTATGGGTGTTTCTGCACTAAAAACTGGACTATTTGCTGGAATAAATTCATTGCCAGAATATGTCATTTCCTTTGGTAGAGCTGCACCCACCCACCTCAGTGACTCAGGAATTGAAACACACCTGGACAACAATAAGAGGAAATAACATATGAAATGTTTATATAAATGAAGTCACAGACTCTTTATTTAAAGTGGTCTCACAGAAAAAACTCTTCCTGTCATGCCACATGCTCATAGTTTTGCAGTGTCCTTAGCAACTATTAGCTGGGATGGTTTTAAAAGAATTAAGTAAACTGTAAAACAAAACAGTGCAAAAATTGCACACAAAATCCTGATGTTACCCCTTTGGCTTCCACTGAGAATACTCTCCAGAACTCTTGGGTTTGGATTATCCAGTGTGATTAGTTACCTAAATGGAAATAACTAGCTCACTTTCACTGCAAGGTGCCTCTCCGACAGGCTTCTCCCAAGGTACCGGTCCCTGAGGCCTCAACGCAGCACGGAGTTGTAAGAAAAACATTGTCAGAAAATCAGCCCACAGACAGCAGCCATCAGTTCATCATTACACACTCACTTCTACAGCCCCAAGGAAGCAAAATACACTCTGGAATAAGAATTATTTCCATGTTACTTTCAGAAACAATTCAAGAATAATGCCTAAAACACCTGCAATTGTACACCTCATATCTTATATTCCCTCCCATTAAACATCTTTGTTCTGTTTTATTTAATTTCAGAGATCAGATGTGCATTCCCAGATATTCCAGGTGTTAAGAAAACCACGACGGGAAATACATTTCCACTGGGGACTAACATCACTGTGGAATGTGACGATGGTTACACACTGCAAGGCATCACCCAGACTCAGTGCCAGGAGGACTCCAGCTGGGACCCTCCCGTTCCAGCCTGCAAACTCGGTGAGTGCAACGCAAAAGAAGGGAAGTTCAGGCAAGTTCATCTATTCCGCGCTGTACTGTCCTTACAGACTCGCAGTCATTAGCTACAGGCGGAACACCAACAGGAGGAGGCACAAATTCCATTTCTGTTGCTTTTATCAGTCATGGAGGGGTGCTGACTATTAGAATTTGATGCAGTTCAACTAATATATATTACTATAAGGCAGAAATATTTATTTTCCCTCTGGAGAATATTCACCAGTCACTATTTAGCTCAATACGGATAATTAATCAGCTACAGCTGCTAAAGGATATCCTGTATTCTAGGTTTTGGCAGTAAAAGCCTAAGATTAAGTTTAATAAAGTGGTTAAGTACAGTTGAGAACTCTGTTATTTCATATTAAAATGGTTCACTCATTTTCTTTTCCTCTTCCCTTTAGCCTCCCAGAAGTCTAGCTCAGTTGGCCTAGGTAAGTAGCTTGGAAACAGTTTTGTTGGCCAGATCTTTAGCTTCAGTGGCCTCCGTGCTGCTATTTCCCTCTGCTTCCTAGAGGAGAAAGGCTGCCGCTTTCAGCCGAGGTGCAAACAGTAACAGTGGATGCTGTTCTTCTCTTGCAGGCATTGCAGCTGCAGTGGTTTTGCTCTTCCTGGGTGTGGGCATTATCTGGAAGGTTATTTCAAAGCAGAGGCAAGGGTAAGCAACGTTCTGCACATTCATTTCCTTTGCTCTCAAGTCCCAAATTGTACACAGGCAAAACACCTAAATGAATTATTTGTGCCTTGATCCTGTACTTGTATATCTTTAAAGTACAAACTGCACAAAGCCCAACAACCTGTTATCAACTGTGTGGTTATGTTGTTTTACTTCCAAAGAAAATGCATGTGAGAGTTCTTCTACAAACAAACATAACCTGCTGTTTTTACTTGCTTCTCTATCTCCTAGCTATTATCATACATATGAAAACTATGGGTGCCATACCCCTGAGGACCATATAACGGAACAGAAGCCTTTGTGTGTTCCATAGCAGGTATGGATTTATATTCCTCAATATAAAACATCAGTTATAGGTGCCTAGCTGTGTTGTTCTAATATAGTTATTCAAGCAAAATTCAATCATTCAAGTTTAACTGACAAGTGAATCTACTTTCTATCTGGAATGTGCACTGCAGATAAGCTGCACAGTTACCAGCATGCTGAACATAACCTCCTTTGACTACAAAATGTAAACATTAGCTCTTTTCTCCTTTTTATTTGTAGAGATTGTTTGGAGAAAGTCGCTGTCACTGAAGCAGAAACTATTCTCTCCTCACTCCCTAAGCATGAATCGTGATAAAACTTCTAGGCATTAATGCAAAACAAAGGCAGTTTGGTTTCCTTTTAACACCAGCCTTTTTGCCTTTTTCCAGGCAGGAGGCTGTGGCCTGCCCTGACTCCTTCTCCATGCAAAAGAAACCAGCAGCCGGTTCCATGGAAGCTTTGGTCCCTTCGAGACTGAAATTCTGTAGCAAAAAAGGCACTTTACCCCAAGACTGAAATTACTGCTGCTTCTGCTTCCATTAACTACACTGCTGTAAGGGCCTAGCCAAGGTCCAATGGTGCACAGTATAAATGCTCTGTTAGAGACTCCTATCTGCACTCATGCTGTCTGATGAGGAACATTTCCTTTATTTTCAAACTCCCAGGATGAGCAAGATGCACTGAACCATTGTGCCTTAGCAGGGGAAGGAAGAATTCATTGCACAATCAGAAGATTTTTACAATTTTGCCTGAAAACAGATAGAAATAAACAATCCCACAGATGTTCTATGCTTGGTTAGTGAATGTGAATCATGCCTCTAAAACTTGAGTTCTTGTTCCACACGGTCATTACAAGCCAGCTGCTCCCAAGCACAGGGATTTGGGTTTTATATCTTTTCCTTCTCCTTTCCCTGGAAAAGGAGTCACTTCAGGATGCAGGTTATCTCCAACGCTGCCTGCTGTGGCAGCGAGCTCAGGCCCTGTCCCCCTGCTGCCACTGCTCCCCTCCTTCAGAAACACTCATTTCTAGGGTATTTAACCCAATAAAAGCAGAACTTGACGCAGTGCTTTGGGTTGCTTGTGTCGCTGAAGCTCTGCGGTCGTATTTTAACACGGCCTGGCGCAGGACCCCGGGCTTTTTGGGGCAGATACACCGATTTTGAGGTGTTTGCTCCTTCCCGCCAAAGGCGGCGGCGGCGGCAGAGGAAATGGCGGCCGCGCGGCGCGGCGGGAAGGGGGCGGCGCCTCCTTCTGCCCCGATTTTGCTGTTTTTTGAAGAAAAGCTGAGGCGAAGCGAGGCCGGGGGGCGACGGGGCGCGGTCCCGGGGGCCTCCGCGCCTCCATGTGCGCTTTGGAAGCGGCCCCGAAGGGGGTGCACGGGGGTTCGGGTGAATTTGGGTTTATTTTATCGTCGGGGCCGAGGCTGGAAGGAGGCGCCCTGACCAGGCGGGAGGAACTTGAGCAAATGTGTGAGTAACCAGCGCTGGAGCTGGCCTTTGGATGCAAAAAAAATACAAACTGAAAATAAAATTAAAAAACCCCACATATATAGCTATGCATGAGTAGCCTTCATTACAGCTGCCCGTTGGATGCAGGTAAAATATAAACGAAATATATATATAGTCATAGAAATATATATAGTATATACATATGTCTGTATATATGTGAGTAACCTGTTTTAGAGTTGGCTTTTGCTTGTGATTAAGGTATAAACATATATATGTGTGTGTATATATATATCTGTATATTATATGAATATATACATTACATACAGAATATGTATGTATACGTGTATAATATATAATAGTTCTGTCCGTTAACATCCCTTTTTTGACGTGTTGATGCATCCTTACAGCCTTGAGGACCGACCCGGCTCCCGCGCCGTCGCGCTGCGGCGCGTCCCTTCTCGTGTCGGTGGTTACTGACTGCTTTGTGCTCCCTCTTACCCGCAGGAGCGTGTGATCCTCCGGAGAGGCTTCACTACGCGGAGCTCCTGGAAAGCTTCCAAAACATGCAGACTTTTCCGTCTGGGACCACGGTCACGTACAGGTGCCGCCCGGGATACAGGAGGGTCCCTGGAAAGTCGTTTACTCGGACTTGCACGGACTCGCAGTGGTCACAAACAGAGCCCTTCTGTACAGGTAGTGCACGCTTGTGGCTCTTCTGCCTTCTAGCTGGCAATTTCAGTTATTTCCTGGGTAGAAATAATGTTTTCTACTAACTTCTATAAAAACCCCTTAATTGTTGCTTTAATTTTTCCGTAGTTATCACTGGAAAAATCATGGAGGTATCTTTTGAGAGTTCTTTTAAATGCTTGCAGAGAGCTCCTCCAAACAGATGTCTCCTGTGGTAAATTTGTGATTTGAAGACTGACTTTAAGGGCAGTTGATGCCAAAGATTCATTCTCTATATATAACTGTGGAAGATATAAGGTTCTTTTTTTTTTTCCCTTTTTTTTTTCCACAGAGAAAATATGTGATCGTCCAGAAGACATAGAACATGGCGCATTTCATATATATGATCGTAAACTTGGTTCAAATGTTACTTTTTCATGCGAAGAAGGGTAAGGATTTTTTGGAAGTGAATTAATATTCTTTCTTTTTTCTGTTTAGACTAGATTGAAATGAAATGTGAACTTTATTATGCAGAACCCATTTCCATTCTGACTTGAAACGCCTCCTGAATTCTACCTGGAACAAATAAACCGCAAAAAAAAATGAATTAGTTCCCTGGTTCAGCTTGCTGGTAGCATCAACTACGGATTAAGGTTTTTTTAGTAGAATTCTGCAGAGTGAAACCTGTAGTGTTCTCTCTAATGACTTTTTTTGATGCTTCTATGGAAGGGGAAATGATATATCAACAGTGCTTGATTATGATATGGAATAATAACTCATCTGTCCCTGTTCTATAACAAATGAAGTCAAAAGTGCTAAGCCTTAGTCAGGCTCTATTTTCTCTTTCTTTTAACAGCTTTTTTGTTTAATACTAGTAACTTTAAAGTATTTGTGATTAGTGGGTACAGACCTTAAAACCACAAGAGCACTTGCCATCTCTGTAACGATTTCTCATGGTTAAGAAACCATTCTCATTTAAAAAAAGCTATGTTGTGCCCCCATTTTGGTAGAAGAAAATTTATATAAACAAAGCTTCTAGCTGCCTGGTGCAGTAATAAGTGATTTCTCACGTTGCATCCCTTTAAAATTTTCATGTCTAGGTACCGGTTACGTGGAGCTAGAGAGATTTTCTGTGTAATTAAAGGTACAGGTGTTGCCTGGAGTGACAATCTTCCTTTCTGTGAACGTGAGTAAATACTCCCATGTTTAAGTTCAAGATTCAGATGAATATAAACTTAAAAACAGTTGTACAGACTGCACAGTAAAATGAATTTGCTATTATAGAGATGATTATGAAATGGGACCAGTTTTTATTTTGAGCTACTGAGGTTGTGCATCTGAAGAATGACTGCTGAAAAACTGCAGTCATTGGGATAATTAGTGTGTGGGGGTTAAAGTCAAAGACTTCTTGGAATTGCAACTTGCTATTCTAAGTGACCACAGTTAACAATTTGTTCTGCCTGTAGCCTGTGTTAGAAATGGCTTTATACTAGATTTTAAATGAAATTACTTGAAAATCAAGGATTGATTTTATTTTTTTTCTCCTCTCTTGAGGTAAGTAACAGCAAAATTCCGTCAACTAATTTATTTGATTTATTTCTAGAAATTCCTTGTGAACCACCTCCAAGTATAGCCAATGGGGCCTATGATGAAAGAGAGAGCTACGTTTATCAAACAGCAGTAACCTATCGGTGTAATGATGTACCCAAAGGCATGGATCGCTTCTCCCTAATTGGCTCAGATTCTATTTTCTGCACATACGATGAAAACAAAAATGGAGTTTGGAGTGGACCACCTCCAGAATGTAGAGGTTGCTATTATTATTTTTTTGATATATTTTCTCTGTTGTAATTTTGTGACTCAAATTTGAATGTCCCTTTCCTGAAGGTAGGGGTGGGTGTGTGAGAAATGGAAAAGAAGGAACAGATCCTCTGCTGCTATTAATCGATGTAACTCCAGTGGTAATCAGATCAGCTGCATTACGCGTGCAAATTGATTGTTTCACAAAATGTGAATGACAGAAATTAGAACTCAAATTGTAGGAATACAATTGATAGAAGTGACAAGAACAAAGTGAAAGGACCAAAAGACTGTAAAACCTTGAGCAGCTGAAGAAAAAATTGAGAGAAAGAAAGTGAGTTCCATCATAGATAGTGAAGAGAGAAGGAAGAACTCTTGTGCTCAGCCAGGCCTGAAAAACATAAAGCCTGTGCTTTGTACGTGAAAAAAATCTTAAACTTTTTTATAACGCTTGTCCAAAATTGTTTGAGTGATTAGATTTAAAAGAAAAACAACTAATGAGTAAGAGAATACAATGTCTAATGGTGCTGTTAACAAATGCTTCAAAGCTATATTTTTCTCTTACCTGTTTCAGTGGTCAAATGTGGTAACCTGGAAGTTGAGCATGGAAAAAAAATTACTGGATTTGGGCCTTCCTACAGCTATAAGGACTCTATTACATTTGAGTGTGACCCAGGCTATTCTATGGTTGGAAGTCAGACAGTTAGCTGCCTAGAGGATAGCACCTGGCACCCCCCAAAACCAGCTTGTGTAAAAAGTAAGTCTTTAAATAGAACCTGACTCCTTGTATGTGGAGAGTGCTGTTAGTCTGTTGCTTTTAAAATTTTCCATTACTACTCTGTGGTTCGAAATCTGAAGGAAAAGGAGTTGATGCAGAGTCTGACACACAGGCAGCTGTTCCGGGTATTGTGATGATTCTTCCTAGTGTGACTTTACAGGTGAGAATGAATTGGGTTCCAGACATGCACATCAAACCCGGGTCATGGGCACACTGCAGTTAGTGTTGCTCCTTTGTTCTAGTCATTTCATACAGAAATACAAGACAAAAATGAGTGTTGCTCCTTTCTGATAGAAAGGATTAAGGTTGTGCCCAATGTGGAGAAATCTGTAGTGTCCTCCCAGAGCAATGTACATTGTTACAGTTACGTATCAATTCTCTCTTAACCAAGTCTTGAAGCAATGTTTTCTCATAAAAAGGCTGAGTGACTTAACGTATTATAGAACATTCAAGTTTATTATCCCTCTAACTACCTTTGAAAATCTCTGAAGCAATGTTTTCTCATAAAAAGGCTAAGTGACTTAAGCTTTAATGTTTTATAACACGTTATTATCCCTCTAACTACCTTTAAAAATCTTTGTCAGGCCCTGAAGATGGATGTGCTGCCCCAGAGATCACAGGTGGAAAACTAATTCCACTGAAAACTAAATATAGCAAAGGAGAGTCTGTTGAGATAAAATGCGATGCTCAGTGCACTCTTCCTGATGGCACTGCAGAGACGACAGCAATGTGTGAAGGACGTGAAATGTGGAGTTTGTTGCAAAACTGCACATGTGAGTAGGAAGGAATTCCAGGCAGATGGAGTGTCTGAAAGTTAGACCCTGTCAATGTGCCTAGATAGGAAGAATCAGCTTCTAACAGGCTGAGAGTGTTTTGGGTGGGATTTCAGTAATTGAGAGGAGTTTGGGGGATACTTGTCCCCTCTTGTCTTAGATTTGTTTAAAGAAAATGGTAAAAGTTGATGGGTAGCATGAAATGCTGTTGAGAGAGTGTTCTCAAAGGTCTTCCTGTGACAGTGACGGGCTTTAGAGCAACCCCCCTTTGCACCACAGGAGCACTGGCTGCTTGCAGCATAACAGTAATGTTGTTGTTACTGTGCTGCAGCTGTTGGTTCTGAGGAAGTTGAGACATGTTTTTCTGTTGATGTGTGAAACATCCATCGACAGAAGTATCTGCAGCCACTGGGAAGCAGGAAACATTTTGATATAAGGAGTCTGCAAGGTTGACTAAGCTCCATGTTTGGATTTCATTCTTCTTCTTTTTCAGGTGGGGCTGTAGTTCCCCCTCCGTACATCCCTTATGGTAGGATAATTTCTGGATTAAAACCTTCATATTCTGTAGGGGATGTTATTACGATTGAATGTTATGCGGGCTACACGTTGCATGGTGAAGCTAATATTCGGTATGCTGGAGAAAACATGTGGATACCTGAACCACCCACTTGCGGCTTAAGTAAGTATGAACTGCACGAATTTCCATTGGAATTAAAAACGCATGTAATAGATGGGACGTATTGTTGTGTTTAGGAGAAGTAATTTAATGCAAACTTCTCCGTTTGTTTTGACTTGAGGAAAAAGAGTTTTTGGTAAACTCCATTTAAGAACAGGAATATTGTAAGCTGTAGCAGATGTTATGATATAAACTGGCCTGCTACAAAGCTTGTCTTGGCAAAAGGGCCTGATCTGTTTGAAATAACCCCGGGTGTATATTTATATGTTTGAATGAGAAGCACATGTTCCACTTGTGATACTGATTTACTCTGTTTTTAGGTGTGTATGTTATCGTCATCATCTGTGGTAAGTATCTTGTGAACACTGAGCAAGATATTTTGCATATTTTGGCTGGAAGGGGAGGGTGCTGAATAGACTGACAGGAGGGTGAAAATACTGCTATTTTGCTGTTTTTTGAGGGTCTTTTTTGTGAGATATAGTGGTGATCTTTATCATTCTAAGCCTTTTAAAATTTTTTTCCTCAAGCAATTGTGGCAATTCTAGTGTCGCTGGCAGTCTTCTGGGTCTATAAGAAGTTCCTCTCTCAAAAAGGGTGAGTAAACCTCATTATGTTTTGTTTTGTTTGTTCGTTTTTTTGCCAATTTCTGTGTGACTGTGCAAGAGCCAACAAGTATGTAAGTTTTTCAAGCCTTACATGCCTTTTCTGCTTAAAATGCTCTGCAATAATACGTGAGCTTATCACAGCAGCTGGTGGAAAGCTAAGTGCTTAACTATGTGTTTGGCTTTATTTTTGTATCTGTTGTTCAGGTGAACTGCTAATTAATGCTTGTGCTAATTTCAAGGAAAATAACATCCTTCATGCTTACGCTTGACATAGGGGTGCTTAACTGTGAAAGAAATGTGTGTTTGCTCTGAAATGTGCCAGTTCCCATCATAGAAGCAGTGTAGTGTTGGCTTGTGTGAGCTTCAGCTGTTTGTTCGGTTTTTTTTTATTTTTCTTTCTGAATAATTTCTGGAATCACTTAGGAAAAGTCTCCATAGGTTTTAAGAGGCAGGGTGGTGATTTAAATAAACGGGAAGTGCCAGGAGTGAAGAGTTTCCTCTCTTCTCTGGAAAATGCAGCAGGGACAGCGGAGGGGGTGCCCGAAGAATCAGTGTGTTCATCTTTTCTACCAGCAGGAGCTTGCAGAAAATCCTACGGGCTTATTTAAAGGAAAAGGCCCTGTAAGCAGCGTGTGCGAGGCTGTATACTTCTGTGCTGCTGCATTTGCTTTTAATCTGTAGCCTGGATAATCTGCAGCCTGGAGAGCCAGGGTGTGAGTGTTGGGAGCTGACTGTAGCATCAGGCGCTTTCTGCCTTCGTGGGGGGACAGAGCTGGGGTGCAGAGAGGAGGCGAGGTGTAACCCAGTGGTGCTAACGATCATCCAGCGTCGTATTCCTGACAATTCACTGAGGAAAAGCCTTGCTGCACCCAGTGCTCTCCTTTAGCTTCCGTGCTAGGAGCATCTGAAAGTAGATTGGGCTTGCGGACAAGGAAAATACTTCGATCTGCTTTTACTAAGGCCTAAATCTCACCATTTATTGCTGTGATTCCTGAATTACCTGAGCCTTTACAGCCATTGTGCTGATACTGGCCAGATTGCAGTTTTCACATTGCAGCAAAAGTCTTTCTTTGCCCGCTCTTTTCTTTTGTGTTTAATCTACCATTTTTATAGAATATTCAATTAGATCTTTTTCCCCCTTCTGCTGTTCAGCTCGTATACAGTTGATGAATTTTGCAAGGAAACATGTATTTTAAAAACTAATGTTCCATCTGAGACGGAAGACTCTGCACAAATGAATTAATTGAATCTTAAAAAGGTATATGCATTCCACTTAATTTGGACATTTGCAATGATGCTTTAGTGTCTGTTTTTTTTAGTGTACTCTGGATTTCAGGGGAAGTGTGGAATCTAACTAGCTGTGAACAGCAGTTCCCTACGGAAAAGGTTGTAATAGCTATGCCTGTTCTTCCATGGACAGTTATTCTAGGGGAGTAGTGGGTGTTACCCTTACACAAAGAATTGTCATTTAGTACCTCAAATGATAGCTTTGAGTGACTGCCCATATCGCATCTTAGCTTTGAGTTGCCTTTAAAAATGAGTAACTGATGCATTTTTAACTTTCTAAGAAAAATAAATGAAGATGCAAACCAGGTCTCATAAACCTTGGTATAAAAAGCTGATTTGTTTTTCAAATTTGGAGTTCCGTAGTCCTAGAAAGAGCCAAAAAGCAGCACAGATGTATGAGCCTAGTATTGTGTTAAACAGTGTAGGTGCTATCGTGTTAGATTTTTTTTCGTTACTGCCTTAATGGTCTGAGCTTGTGCAGTAGTTGTGATATCTTTGTGTTGCTTTTTGCCATTCCACAAATTGTGAGGAGGTAATTGTTGAAATGTTAGGTCTCTTACTGGGAATTAATGCAAAGGTCTTTAAATGCATAGTCTTGTTTTTTATTTTAAAATTAATTGACCTTTTGCTAAGTTTGAGCTGGCATATATAACACAGACACGCACACGGCCCGTAATTCCGGACTATTGAGTAATTCAAGGATTTGCAAATGTATGGTGTACGTAGTCATGGATATAACTAAAAATTTGAATCCTCGTTTGTTTAAATATTGTAAATTCAGTCTTAGTGGACTTCAGAATCAAAAGTCTCACAAACTACTAGCTAGTATTGAGACTGTAACGCAGTCCAGATGAATCAGGAGGCCTGGGCCTGTCCAGTCTGTGTTCAGTTTCTGCTAATACTCCAGCACAGTTTGTTCATCGCTTGAAACGATCCGTTTGGATCGGGTGCTGATTTGGGCCTTGGGTCTTGCTTTTTAGCAGTCTAGGGCATGAAATATCTCAAGTCTCCTGAGCCTGGTGGTTGCTTTATATGCTGAGGAGGAATGATGGTCTCTCATGGCCTTAACTGCTGGCTTAATAATAAAGCTGAGGATGTGCTTTCAGAATAAATGTAAAAAGTATTTAAATATAAAATCTCTGATTTGACTTGTTTTTTTGTTTGTAGGAAACGTGACAGCACTCCATGTACTGCCAAATATACGAGCTGTAAAGCATGAATGGCCTTTCCTGGGGGCGGGAGGGAGTTTGGAGTTAAACATGCCTGTCAGAAACGAAACCATTGCACTCGCGTTGAGCTTCTGCAGGGGAATGCCTTCTACTCCTGCCCTTGAAAACATTGTTACACACATTCTGCAGTAGGGGATTGTTATTAGGAAAAAAAGTCTGTGCTTTTCTTTATGGATTACTCCTCTTGTCTCTTATGTGTGTGAAATTGCCTTTGAAAAGACAGGACTGTGTCTGCATCGGCACCGCTGTCGCGGCCCAGCTGCTGCCGCCCTCCCTCTTGCCTCTTTCCTTGCAGAAAGCTCTGCTCCTTAACGTGCTTCTAGTTTGCAGTTGAGGGGATGTAAATGATGATGTGTGTTGTGTTCATGTTACAATTATTTATTTGCTTAAGAGATTGGTACCGTTTCAGGCTCCTTTATTCAAAATTTCTTAGTTTAGCTTTTGGATGCACTACCTCGTTGTTTGCCAAAGTTTGCTTCTTTGTATCTAATGAATTAAATGGTGCCTTTGAATCAGACTTCTGTAGTTTCTCTGTTGCCTTTAAGAAGGAAGCAAGCCATATATGTATTTCTGGCCCTGCTGGAATAGGAAAGGGAAGACTTTCTAGCAAGATTATCCCCTACCTTCAGATTTGGAGGCCTCTTGATAGAAAGTATTTAAAAGACGTGCTGAGAAACCCAGGGCAGCCCCCTTTCGTTGGGAGCAAAATGGCATTCACTAGGATGCAGGCTTGGCTTTTATTTAGCATTGCTGGCAAATTCAGAGATAATTATGTTGCTTCTTAGGGTACGAAGGTTGCTGTATCCACCTAGCTTCCTTGCCTTTTTTTTTCCTGCCTTAAAATCATATATACACATAGAATATTTCGAATCTCTGTATCCACACTGTTATGCCAAGTGTAAATCCATAGTCCAGGGTAATATGGATGTCTGTGTAGAAGCACGAGCCTTTCCCTGTCTGACTTCTAGCTTTTTGTCTTGAAGGAAGCCAAGCCAACCTAGTGGCAAGAGGGAAGGGTGGGAATGTCGCTCTTTGGATGGCTGGTTGCTTTAGGAAGCAGTTTTGTTGGATGGTGGCTCCAGGAGCTCCCATCACGGAAATAACCCGGGATTAAGACCTGGGCTTGCGCTGATAGCCATTTCTTTAACCGTCTGCATGTGATCTCTAATATAACTGACAACCAAATTAGGACAGCTTTTGGCTTAGTGAATCTCCGAGTTTGTTATCCAAGAACATACAGGCAATTTGCAAGAACCACCTTTCTCGGAAGGAACCACCTTTCTTTTTTCTCAGAAAAAAAAAAGGACCTAGTTCCCTCACTTCAGATGGCGGAGGGTTTAAACTGCTCGTGCTGGTCTGTGGCAGCTTGGCTCTTGTTCTCCACTGTTGTGAGCAGATTGTTCTGCAGTGGGAGACTATTTGGGGCTTTATAGGGCTCTTTGGGACAATCCCAGCAGTTGTATTGTTAGAGTTCATAATGGCCTCTGGCTATGAAAGAGGATTTTGGCTAAACACAGCGACTTGTTGTTTAGTGCCTTTTCAGTGGCTGATGTATAGTTTGGTAATGATTTGTTGTTTGTAAATACTGTGTTAATATATTGGACTTGCACATGTTGCACATTAGCTAGCTGGATTGTGTTTGGCATCTTCAAATGTGTTACAATATGCGAAAATGCACTTAATGCCTAAGTGAAAAGACTTTGTAAAAGTTTGGGTTATTTTTCTATTTTTGATGTAAAGCCTAGCAACAATTTGTAATATTACAAATAAAAATACTAAATTATTTAGTAGTAAGTGTTTGTCTTTTATTTATCACGTGGTAAACAATCGTTTTCCGTTGTTCTTGAAGGGCTGCGTTTCTGACCGTCCCCACATCAAACTCGTGCTGGATGGTAACTGTTCAGATCCAAGTTTAACTGTGCACAAAAGTATTTGATGAGAACTTGGGTGCGTAGTGTGGGGAACGTATGTTGAACAGCCTCTTGTCTTTGGCTTCCTTTGGGAAAAAGAGAGGATTTTCCAGAGTTTCCAAAACATTACAATATTCACACCTGAAAAAATTGATAAAACCTTAATGGAAAAGAGTGTGCCAGCACTGATGTAACGCTAAATCAAGAGCAATGGCAGCTAGTCCCTAGCCCATCTGGCACCTTTGTCTGTTGTGACAGACATAATTCTCTCTTTTTTAAGTAAATGTAAATAGAATGTGCTCATTTATTGTGCCAAGTTTCACCATCAAGATCTACTTTGGTTTCTTTGCAAAGAAATTGTGGCATCGGCTCTCTTAATAGGATGGAGCCTTTTAGAGAATGGAACAGAAAATAACTTAATATGCTGCATTTTTTAATTCTTGGTTGTGATCCTCAAATTAGCAGGTATAGATTGCAAAGGATGATAGTTTGAGATTATATATCTTTAGAAAATGTTAAGTCTCGTGGGGTTGCAGTGAACGTGTGATACAGGGCTAGGCTGTTCCTAGGCAGTTTGACTTAGACACTGCAAATTAATTTGTCCTAATTGCCATGAATGCTGTGCCATTTTTCTAAAACTAAGTCCCACGTGAATTATTTCATTTTAGAATCTGGAGCTGATGATACTGACTCATGTTGCACAACAAACACATGTACTTGGTGCTCATGAAAATGCTGGCTGTAATAAAAACGCTCTGGTGTTGCCATCTACTGGCAAAACTGCCTGTCCTGGCCTGGTGCAAGGAAAGGAGCATGGGAACGGTGCTGAACAGCGGCGTTTGGAACAAATGCATGCATTTCCCTCTTATTTGAAGCGTCCTGTGACATCTGTTGAGTCGTGGGATGTTTCGGTGTGTGGTGGGCTCAGCGTCGCGCCTGAGTCCGTGTCGTGGGTGTAGGACGGTGCAAATGGAGCTGGGGACTGAAATGAGGATACTGGCAGCAATTAGATACTGAGCAGCGGGGAAGCGTTTATCTGTCTAGCTGAGACAGAGGCCAATACCAAGTAGCACACAATTTTATTTAAAGGAAATCTGCGCAAATAACAGGTTAAATGCAAACAAATAGCACACGGATATAACTGGTCAGAAAGAGAAGTGGCCGTGTCCAAGCATGTGCCCTGGCTTGAGGAATCTTAGTTAGGTGTTTGCACAGGCGCTTCCATCCCCTCGGAGCAGCCGTCCCAGCCGAGCTCGCTGCCGAGCGTCCTCCTTCCCGCGGGATGTCGGCGCGGGCGCAGCTCGGGGCAGGGCTCGTGCTCGTGCAGCCGGAGCACCGCGCTGCTTGGCTACAAGGACTTTGGGGAGGGGGGAATGACGGTTTCCATTACTGTTGCTTTTCCCCCTACATCATAACCGATTTCAAATGGTGCTAGACAAAAACTGAGACTCTGAACACCAAGAGAAATCGGTCAGCCTGTGTAAGAGACATTTTTCTGGCTCTGAGAAGAATCCTCTTGTAGATGACAGCTACGCCTGCTTTAAAGAAGACTCTCCTTCTCAGTGGTCAAAGCCTTCATCCACGGAGCGACCGTCCTTTCTGTGTGCAGTCTGAGCAGAGGGAAGCCAGGCAAAGAGCTGAGTCCATTCAGTGCTTGTACACGAGGGTAGGAGGTTAGTGAAGCATTGCTGGAAGTTACCAGCAATGAACCTGCCCAAACCAGGTGGTTTCCCTGTGCATCAGCGCGACCTCGTCCGCTCGCGGACGGGGCTGGTGTTGGCAGAACGGGCAGCAAGATCCCGAGGCACGGAGGAGAAATGCATTTGATTACATTAGTAAATTAAATGTTAGGGTCCCCCTGACTGTAGGATAAGGGAGATATCCTCCATGGAAATCTCCCCGTCAAGTAACAATAAGGGCTATGTTGATTTTTGTCATGCACCTTTTGGATCACTTCACTTTACTCTGGACAACTTTAACTCAGTATCCATTGTTTATTAAGTAGCAGTACATTTGGTGGAAGCTTCTCCTGATGTGGCCCTAGCTGGAGAGGGTGTTTACAGTGATCTTATAGTGTCTGGAAATCAGAGATGTTACAAAGCGGATAGTTGGCCAAGAATTAACCATTGGAGAACGTGCTGTTTTAAGGAGCGGAGGCCATCGGTGTTTAGCAGCTGCTTGATCTCTTCCCACGCTGTAATTCTTGCTCCTAGAACACTGATTTCAAATGGTGCTAGATACAAAGTGGGAAAATCTAAGCCACCATGTGAAACCAGCTTCCAGAGGAAGACACATCTTGTGCAAGGCTGCAGGCTGCGAGAGAAAATCCTTCGTCTCCACCATACCTGGAGAAAAATTAATTTATTTAATTTCGTTAGAAAGAGAGACAGTGAACTTTGGGTGGCTGTTTTGGTGGCACAGGTTTCTTGGCACCATGTGAATAGTTTGGGCTGATGGAGAAATGAGATCTGTGATGACGAAAGCGACTGCCTGGACAATGGCTGTAATTTCCTTGCTTAGCCAGGGGCACGCATGGGAGCTGTTACCAGCAAGCACTGCAAATGTCTAACTCTTTTTGTGGTGCAGGTTATGCAACTGATGTAAGTAATAAGGTTGCTGTGTACACGAAGCATCTTCTGTGCCGCTGCAGATGCAGCCAGTCCTCGGTCTCTGTAAGGTGGAGCCCTGGCTTTCCTGTGCTTCCATCCCTGGGATCTCAGTGTCATCTAAAAGGGCAATAGACCAACAGAAATCAGGTGCTTTTTTGTGACAGGTAAAGGAAGGATGACAGTAATAATGGAGCTTCCTTTGTCAGCTCTATCTTGCTGCTTGTAAACGACCTGCTCTTAATCAGGGAGGAGATGTAGATTCGTATGAGAGAATTGTCTGATGTCCTGCAAGCACAAAATGGCTTTTAATGAGAACAAGTTACATGAAAACTACCTGGAGTTGTGGGCTAAAATGAAGCCTAAAAGGGGAGCATTTGCAAAACTGTAAATGGGTCAGCAGAGGTTGCCTAGGTGGAAAGAAAATCTGAAAATAACCGGCTGACATTTCTGGGATTGAAATAGGTCTGAGCAGCACCGTGGTGCAGCGCATCGCGCGGTTACCCCGCGGGACAGGATGTGGGAGCTGCCCCGGGTTTGGTCCGTGCTGCTGCAGAAGCTGCTGTGAGATGGGATAAAGCCAGTGGAAGCGGGGATGGAGTTTTGCTTATTGATACCCTGGGTTTTTAGCAACTGTGCCCACTGGTTTTGTAACCACATTTAAGGATTTGCTTTGGTGCCTACATCCTCTAAAACACCCCCTGAAACTGCCGAGGGAAATGGGAGGAAGAGCAGCTCTTTTCCAAGAGAGGAGGCAGGGAGCTGTGCTAGATTGCTACGTCTAGATATGTGCTGTAGTTTCTAATTCCATTAACTGGGGCAACAGGGTGAAAGACGAGTGGAAAGCAGGTTCCCTCCCCAGCGTCTGCCTCGCTGGCACAGTTCTCTGAGGCTCTCCGGGTGCCCCTCACCAAGGGGCTCTGCAAACCTGCGTGTCCTCCCTTCCCCGGCACCGTGGGCTCTTCGTGCCCGCGCCAGCCCCGTGCTCGGGCGGGCAGCATGCCACGAGAAGGGGCATTAACAGCAGGTAGGAGCAGGGCCGCTCACGATGGTGACGGAAAAAGCAACCAGCTGCTGACGCAGACACGTGCAAAAAGCCTCAAACTTGCCATAAACCAGTGTTTTCCCCAAGCACGTGCTAGGTGCGTGCTGAATGTGTATGCAGGGGGTGCACCCAGGTGCAGAGGCATGCAAATACTCTCAGCTGTAGCTGCTTTCATCAAAATGTTCCAGAGTTTTCAAGAAATAAGGGGGGGAGGTCCATTCTATGATTCTTTCCTACTTTTCCAGCACATTTTAGTAGCGATGCTGTTCTGTACTTAGCTTCTTCCAGAGCAGCACCTCAAATCATTTCACAAACTTCCTCCCGCTTTACGTGTTCTATGCAAGACCAAGGCAAAATGGGAAGAAAGCCCTGACCTTCCCCATGTGAAAACTTGTGCTGTGCAGAAGCAAGCCTGGATGGCACAGGCCAGCCTGCACCTTCTTTGTTAAGGCACTTCTTGGGCTTCCACAGCAAACAGGAGAGACCTCTGCATGACCTTGTGTGCAACAGGAATTCTTTCCTCCATTTCCAACACCAGGAATGGAACTCACAGTGCATCAAGCCCTGCTCTCCCCTGGAGGAATTCCTGGGCAGACAACAGCAAATGCAGAAAACACGGAGCAGAGAGGGCTCAAGGAGTGAGTCAGAGGCAGGGCCAGGTGCAGGACAGGGGGGTGTGACACAACAAGTGGCGACCTGTAAGGGGAACTGAAATGAGTGAACTTCTAAGGTTTCAAAACAAGACAGAAAAAACCCTTCCTGAAGCTCCTGCAGCCCGGGGGAGCCAGTGACTGCGTGTGTTTGCTGTGCAGTTCTGTTCGTGTGCGGTGCTGCGTGGGGCAGGCGTGGATAAATGTGCCCTAACCCCCAGCCTGGTCCATCGGGGGCTCGGTGAGGGCAGGGGGGATGCAGCATCACCCAGTGCATTGGAGGCCTCTCCATGGCAGGTGGCTCTAGAGCCGTTTTGCAATTAGGGGCAGCAAAAGTGTGCGTTTCCCTCACGCATTTGAAGCGTAGCAGAGGTTTCCCCCACGCGCTCTTCGTTAAGACTAGAACAAAAACCCCAGACACTGTCCTGAGTGCGTGTGCTGCTAGCCCAGCTGTATAACTGCAATATAAATACTGCAGTTCCGAAACAGGTACTCTGGATTTCCCCTCCCTCGCCCCAAAGGGAGCCGGGACACTGTTGTGGCTTGCTCTGGGTGGAAGCTTGCGGCGCCTTTCGTCCCTTTCAGCCTGTTTTACCAATGGAAGAGTCAGGTCTGCTTAGGATTGGACTGGCTAAATTCAAGTCCCGTTAAAGGTAGTCTCTTAAAGCATTTGCCTGGTTTATCGAGCTGTCAGCAAGCTGCCTATCATTCCGAATCATTTATTTTTATTATGCAAGAATTTGAGGTTGAGGTGGGGAAAGGGTGACAGGTAGAATTCTTGTTTGTTTGTGGTTAGCAAAGGGAAGCACCAGGGGATGTGATGGGCCCCCAAAGCGGCCGAAAGCAGAAGAGCAGCCTGTTCCCAACGTGAGCCTCGCTGTGCAGCGTGCACTGTGGATGGCAGCTCCATCCTCGTGGTCTGCAGGGGCACTTTGGGAATCCCGTGTTCCCATCCCCACTGCGGCTCCGGCTGCTTTCCCTGCTAGCTGGCGCAGTCGTGTTTCCCTTGGTGCCGTTGAGGAGGCGATAGGGCATCCTCTGGCAAGAAGGGGCATCCTGAAACAGGTACTGCCGGGGGTTCGCTGACACGTAGCCTGCTTTTAAAGGAGACATTTGCAAACATGCCGTATCTTCAAATGAGTCAAAAATAGAAAAAAAAGAGATGGCAAAAAGAGGGAGGAAAGCACTGACCAAATCCCTGGTTGCCCCCCTGGCAAACGCAGGCATCTGAGCCGGTTAGTGCCTATTCCCCGGATTCTCCCTGTCCTTTCCCGCTGTGTCTCTGGGAGCTGTTGTCAGTGTGGAAGCAGCGTTTTCGGTGCATGCTCAAGGGGAGGCCCAGCCCCTGCCCACGGACGGAGGCCGAGCACCGTTTGCCCTGGGTGCAGAGGCTCGTGCAGGGGGTGAAGGGATGTGCCCGGCTCCGAAACAGCTGCTTTGGAAAGCCGAAGGGCTGGATCACACCGTGTGGCCCCCTTTTTCACAGACAAGCTATCACATACACCTCCCTGCAAGCAAAGTGTCCTCGCTGCCTGCAGCCGGGTTCCTTTCCTTGGAAAACTAGACGATAACGATACTGGAAGCCAAGGCTGGCTTTAAGCATGGTCAGTGCGGGCAGGAAACTCGGGGCTGGAGGTAGTAACAAAACTTAAGTGTCAGAAAAGCCCCTTTGGGGCTGTGCTTGGCCTCTACAGGCTCCGCTGGACCCCAAGTCCCTCTCCACTTAAATAGAGCCAGGGAAGATGCCCCCAGGTTGAATTTTGCTACTGCAAAGATGGGCATGAAAGGAGTTATTTTGCTTGACATCCTCGAGGCATTAACTATTTGGTGTGGCCTGTGAAGCTGAGAAAACTAGAGCCAACCTCAATGCATTCGTGGTCCACCCGATGAAGACTGCAGGAAGAGAAATGCAAATGCATGCAGGGGCTGCAGGGGTGCTTTTTTTTTTTTTTTTTTCCGGAACGCAGAGTAACTTGATGCCTAGTCCTAAAAATACGTCCCGAGGAACAGAGTGCAGAGGAAGCCCTGGAGGAGAGAGGGCCCAGGGGGCTGGCGCAAGGGCTCCGAATTAGCCGGAGAAGCCAACCCAGGTTCCAAAGCACCTCGGAGATACCGGAATTTTTGGGATCTGTGTCTGGAGCTCAAGAGCCCGGTGCGGCAGGAGCCGTAATGTTGCAGCTTCCCCTCCAGGCTCGGGGCTCGAGCACCGTCAGCACGGCGAGGAGCGCGGAGCGGGAGATGGGAAGCGGTCGGCGCCGGCAGCGAGCCGGGAACGACCTTGCCGCCGGCAGCGCAGCTCCCCCGAGCCCGGCCGTGGCAGCGTTACATAACCCGGCAGCTCCAGCGCCGCCGGAGAGCCCTTCCCTGCCTTCATTTCCAGTGAAACTTCGCGGTGGGTGAGAGCGGAACGGAGAACTCCCTCCCTGTCCCATCAACAGGGCACGTTTGCAACCCAGGCTTAGGAATATTTGTATCTACGTATAGATAACGTTTTGCTGGTGTCTCTGTCCATTAGCATCAGCAATACAGATACTTAATGCGACTTAAATCTGAACAACCCCCCAGCCACACCCATGCTAAGCTGCAGGAAAACACCGTGAACAAGTTTTAGAGAAAATAAAGGCAGCAATTAATTTTCTGGGTAAGTCTGCAAGTGATCTGTACAGAGAGTGAAGGTAAAAATACTTGGCATTTGGACACACTAATGGATTTTTCCCCAAATAAGAAAAGAAAAACATTTGCTTGTAGACTGTAAGCCTCTCACAGCATCAGCAAAGCTCCTGCCATGGAGCCCGATGCTGTATTTGTGTGACATGGAAATTAGCAGCAGCAGCAGCGCTGCAGGCTGAGTGTGCTCTGCGAGCAGCAAAATGGCTAGGGGTGCTGCCGCGCTCCTCCCCAGCCCTCCGGCCGTGGGTGGGAAACAGGCGGGTGCCGCTGGCCCTGCTGCGCCGGCCACGCTGCGAACTTTCCCAGCCACGTCAAATGAACGTTGCTAACCCTCTTGTAGCTTGTGCCCTCATCAGCTCGGTTCCGTGGAGCAGAGACAGCAACCGACGGCAAAATGGGACTGCGTCACAGATGTACCACGAGCGTCGGCAGCGCGAGCGCAGGGAGGGATCATGGCTGCCTCGGCGTGCAGAGCCCTCCTCGGCTATCGCAGAGGATCATACGGTAATGCTGTTGAGTTTACGGCACGGGCATTTGCAATCCTTAACTTCCTTTATCAAATCCTGCGGTCCTCGCGCAGGAAAACTCCCAGGAAAATTGCATGTATCCTGCCAGCACAGCCAAAGCATTAACGAATATACTGCGTCATGATGCCGCACTGGGGCTGCAAGGAGCAACCGACCCCGCTTCACGAAGGGAGAAAGCCAAAATACAGGGAAATGAATCAGCTTGCACAGTGTCACACACACGAGAGGAGAGGGAGTAAGAAATCACAGCTTTTCCAAGTCCTTTTGAGGCAGTATTCTGACAACCATTTTGGATCAGTTACCCGCATCGCTAGTGCATGGTACCAGCACCACTCATATGCCCCAAACCACTGCTGGCTTACAGAGATACACCATAGCCCTTCCTTAGCCTTGTTTTGAGTAATTTTGCAAAGTTCTCAAGATTTGTACGGGAGCAGTAACTGATTCATGCATAACAAGATTTGTAGCTGAAGTTTAACACTGAAATAATTATTTTATCTCTTGTTATCCTTTCCCTCCCTGCACTTAATTGCAATTAAACCATCTACGTGGCAAAGGAAAAAGAATAAAAACAAATGCTGAGCTCAGAAAAAACAAACTGAGCTCAGAAAGGATGAATACGCCACGGGCAGGACAGGGGCTGCCGGATGCATCTGCTTCCAGAGGCCTGAGGAAGGCGACTCCGAAGCGCTACCCCTGCAAGGTAATGGGACCCACTGCCCCACGGCACGGTAGGACAGACTGAACCCACCAGTCTGCCGAGCAACAAGGTCATTTCTTAGTGGAGCTTCTGGCTGTCCAGCACTGCTTCCACTGGGGATGTGCTGGGGTTGCGTACGTGCGCGTTCACGCCTGTCCGTCTTGCTGCAGGGACCACCGTTCCTGCTGCTATTCCTGTTGTTCCCCTGCTCTGCGGAACTGGCGCTGCAGGAGGCAAGGATGCTCCAAGGGAGGCAGCTACAGCCAGCGAAGGCTCCGTGAGTCAGGAGGGGCCGTGACGACTGCAGCAAGAGCCTGAAATTCCCTCTGGAGCGTGGCGGAAAAGGAGGGGGGCACGAAGCAGAAGGCAAGGAGGAAAAAGGTGGGGAGCAGCATCTACCGCGTGTTGCCTTCCCTCCCGTTTCCTACCAGGGCGCTGCCTTTGGGGAGGTCTCCTCCCCTCTGTGTTCTGCGCAAGGAGGTGGCGCTGGGGATCGAAGCGCAGGGCGCAGGCCCCAAGAGCGACCGGACGGAGCCGCTGGGCCGAGCCGAGCCAAGGGACGGAGAACACGGTCCAACCCGGCCCTTCCTGCCCGCCCGATCCCAGCGAGTGAGTAACAGAAACGCGGGTGCCACCACAGCCCTGTGCTTATGCAACACGCCGAAAGGCCGAGGAGTAACGTTCCCTGCCTTACGCGCAGTTACCGCTCCACTGCGGAAGCGGGTGGCTTCCTCGGCCAGAAGGGCCAAGCTCAAAGCTGGTTGTGTCGTCAGGACTTCCCGGCAGAGCTGCCATCTTCACTGGCGATCGCTTTAGAAAGAGAGGTGGAAAAAATAGTATCGGAAATAGTTAAGAGGGTAAAAACGTTCTCCCCACCTCCATCTCCTCGTCCTCTCTCTGGGTACGCTGCCTGCCCTCGCTCTCCCGTTCATCCTCACCTAGCCTCTTCCCAGTCCTGTTCTTTTACCTGTTTTCTAACGCCGTTATTTTCTTCCAGACCCTCACAGGGCTGTGTTCAGCTTTCCATGATGCTACCGCGACTCTGGCAAATTCGGGCTTACGTAAACGGGAGCGGAGTTGGGCGCAGAGCACCGCTCCTGTGCCCCCCGCTGCAGCCCCTGCCCCGCGCGCCTCGCGGTGCTGCCGCCCTCCTTACCTCGGGGCTCCCCGGCTTGGCAGCCGCTTCCCTTATCAGGAAGGAAGCAAGAGGAGGAAGCCCCGGACCCCGGTACGTTCCCGGTGCCCGGAGCGCGGCCGCTGTCCCCGGAGCCCCGCCGGAGCGTCCCGGCGCTTGGAGCCACGCTCGGATTTGACCCCCGCTCCGCAGCCAATCAGCGAGGGCTTTTCACCTGCCAGCGCCGTCCCGGCCAATGGCGCGCCGGCCCGGCCAATGGCGCGGCGCGCTGGCGGCGAGAGCCCTCCCCGGCCAATCGGCAGCGCGCTCGGCCACTTAGTTAATGATGCAGCAGTCCAGGGAAGACTATCACATGGGAGCTGGACGGCTGCCAGCACGGAGACACGGCGAGAGCAAGGTAAACAACTTTCCAACGCCAAAATGATGACATTTAATCCCGAAATGCTGCCTCCCCGGCTCGACTCATCCTTAACCCCTTTCAGCTGGGCTGGAAGCGTCTGGAAGGCGCCGCGTACCTGTCCCCGGCGCGGGCCGCCGTGCCCCGCAGTGAGCACTGCGTCACCGTTCGCCACTTTCCGAACTACGCAGTGACGAACCGCCGGGCGCTGAAACGCAGAGCGCCCGCTAGCCCTGCCGCCGAGCCCCGCCAACACGCTCGCCTCCAGGGAGACAGCAGGGAATAAAAAAACCCCGGCAGAACCCGAAAGCAGCAGCCCTTGCAAAGTTGTCATCTCTCCCCCACGACTGCTGCCCTCCTCTGCATTACAGCAATGCCGGCAAGAGTGACATTAGTACAACCTGTGCCATCGCTCCATTGAGAAAACAGCTCTGACGCAGAACAGAGCAGTCGTACCCAGCCAAAATAATAATAAGGGCACTTGGGGATCTGAACTTAGGGACGATGGGGGAAGGGGACGCCCTGCAAATAATTAAAAATACGTATCTGCCGTCCGAGCCCCATCCAGATCAAAGGGTACGTACGTGGGAGACGAGCCGGACCGAAGAGCTCTGTCCGTGCACCATCTGCGCAGCCTTCAGCCCTGCGCTCGCTGCGGAGCGCCGCAGAATAGAAGGTTCCAGAAATTTCCCTTCCGTTAACCCCTTCGGTGTCTGCCCACTCTCCCTCCCCGCGGGATTAAGCGCGCCGTATCTCCAGCATCGTCAATGGGCGAAGCTGCCCGTGGCGACGGAGCCCGGATCGGATCCTGGGAGCGGCGCTGGCCGGTGGCAGGAGCCCGGTGCCCGGGGTTGGCGACACTTCTCCTGCCTGAGCCCTCTCCCTCGCCGCCTCTCTCCCCTCTTGCTGCAGCAGGGCTGTTGCTGGTAGACCTATCGACGGAGCTTGCTCTCTCGCTCTCTCTCCGAGCTCTGTGACGCAGCTCTAAATTCTCCAGCCTGCTCCCTGTGTTATACCGGCGGAACTGCAGCTTTCCAGGGAGCCCGTGCCAGCAGTGCCAGGGCCAGGCACGCCGAGGGAGAAGTCGCTCCCGCGCGCTGCACCTTCTTCTTCTTCCTTTCTTTTTTTTTCTGTCGTTATTCTGTTCCTCACCTCTGTTTCTGTGCTTCCTTCCAAGCCTGTCAGCGTCGCATCTCCTCTCTGCTTCTGAGTCACGCTGCTGGGTTAACTCTTTTAGGATTGGTAGTCAGCAATACAAATCTCCAACAAGCGCAGCTGAAACCACAGCCAACTTTGTGGTGGTTTCTGTTTTTAAAAAACCAAAGCAACTCTTCTCGGCTCTAGAAAACAAACATGCACACTCACACACATGCGCGCGCACATACACACGCTCTCCAGTGTTCCTGCTTTTTAATTAACTGTTTCAGTGACAGCAACTACTGTTTGGTGTTGGAAAATAAAATATTTTATGCCCGCGTGCTACTCAGTGTGCATGCAGCATGTGCAGCCTCCAAGGAACTGCTTTCATGAGCAAACTCCAGTCCTGTGGGCATGAAAGTGTGGAACTGCTGCTGGAGCCGGGCGGCCCCGCGGCGTTGGCCTCAGGACACCGAGCTCCATGTGCTCCTGCCACCCAGCAAAGGCACCATGTCAAGTAAGTCACAGCACGTGCTAGAAAGCTATAGGCTCTTCCTAATCCAAACACCATCGTAAGTGTTAGCGCACACACGGATTCAAAACGCTCTCTTTAGGCAGGAGGACTCACTAACTGCAGTCCTGGAGTCACCAGAATCTGTCCAGGAAAGTTCACCAAACAGCTACATGATTCAGCAATGATCAGGCAAGAGAAATGTTGCAGAGGAATCGTTTCTCCTTGCCTCAATGCCCACAGACAGTGCAGTGCATTAACTCTAGCAGTGCAGTCAACTTCAGCGCTAGGCGAACGAAACGGTGCTCGCCAGCCTTGTGTCCTCAAAACTGGGAAACGTGGAGGAGGATCAGTGATAGATAAAGCAGCTGGGAACCGAGAGGAGCTAGTGCAGAGCCAGCACGGTATGAGGGAGCTCATGCGTCAGCCCGCACGTACGAGAGGAGAGAGCACAGTCCACTGGAAAAATACGGCAGAGGTAGCACCATCGCCCAGCCCTATCTGCCATTTTAATTCTGGACTTAGTGCTGCCTGTGAGCCTTGGGTTTTTCTCTAGCACCAAAGCTGAATTAACCACTATTTTTTTAAATCTTCACAGTGTCTGAAGAGCCTGAGCTATTTTGGGTTTTGTCTGTACTATACTGAAAATGACACCTGTTACACACAGACACAAACGAGAAGAATTGCAAGCTCCACTCAGGATTTTTCAAAAAAGGAAGGAGGAAGCATCACGTGCCTCTTGGAGAGCAGCTTGGGGTGTTCGTGTGCTGAGAATGTCCCTTGCAAATCCAGCAGACACCGGCACAGGGAATGCGGGAGGTTTCCTCCAGCTGATGCAGGGGGGATGGAGCCTCCGTGCGACCCGCGGTAGCGGCGCTCGATCAGTGAAATGCCACAAGACGTGTTTTCTCATGCACTGAAACCCACGGGGATGAAACCCTCCATACATGCTGTGTGGCCAAAGCCACAAGGATTAAGCACTCGAGTTAATGACGGTAAAACTGTCATTTGAGTACGGCTACTCAAATGAGTCACTCGGAGATGACACTCCGGAGCAGGCCGGGGTTTGGGGGATATTGCACAGTCTGGGTTTCCTGCGCCTACCCCTGGGTTAACCTCACAAGCTCCATCAACTATCAGGGTCAGATGGGCTTTTCCAATTCCTTGTTTTTCCCATCAGTATCCTCCTGATTTACAGCATACCAGGAATGTGCCAGCACGGCACAGACAAGACAAAAGCCAGGCCTAGAAGGGGACCTGTAAGATCCACGAAGGATCTGGACATAAGCCTGTTTCAGGATAAAAGATGGGCTTTAGAAATGAGACAGTTGACTCGTTCTTTTAGCACACAATGATTTTATCAGTGTTGCGATATACCGAGAAAATAAAATGGAGCTTTGATTATTTCTCACTAGGTGTTTTTGGTTGCTTTCGGGGGTGAATATTGGCAGTAATATTATCACCAATGCTTACATGCCAAATGGTTGCTTTCGGGGGTGAATATTGGCAATAATATTATCACCAATCACATGCCAAGCAGTGCACAGAGTTGCATCTTCAGGGCTCATGTGAAACTCCCACATGTTTTTCCTACTCTCAACACCACAATGACCCTAACAGTAGTTACGAATATCTGAAACTCGTGAGCGTTGTCTAAAAAGGTACTGGGATCATGGGTGATAAAACACCCTGGCCATTCCCGAAGGAGGACCCTTGGCGCGCTCCTTTTCCCAGGAATGAGCCCTAGCGGCGCTAGGCAGAAGTGCCGCCTTCCCGCGAGCCGCTGCCTCCCGTTCCAGATGCCATCGGCCGCACCTTCCATCGGAGTGCAGGAAACAGGGCATGTTCCTGTGTAACCGAAAGGGTGAGCGCTCATCATCCAAAGGCCTCGACGATGCCAAGCGAATTCCTGCCCAAGGTTTAGCAAGTCTGTGCAGCTGTAAATCTGCGTAACCCCTCGACCTCAAAACCCAGGGCAATGACAGCTCAGAGCAGAGGGTTAGAAACTGAGGAAGCAAAGAGCAGGTAAAGACGGGCAGGGGAATGCTGAGAATAATGCTTAGCACTGTGTTCTTCAATTTACAACCTCAAACTCCTGAAAGCTGTTTTAAAATGCTAAACAGTATTTTTCAAGATGCTGACATGGAATACTATTTCTAAATCTGTTCTTCAAATTGTGAAATTTGTCAAAGCTTCTTCTTTCTCACAAAATACTCACAACTCCAGTGAACGGATGATTTCCGACTAAAATACATTTCAGCACAGAATTCCCAACCAGCTCCATTCAAGAAACAGCAGCATGTGCAATAACACAATCGCCTGTCTGCCACGATTATTTCCCCTAACCTTCACTAATCAGAAGGTGATCAGTTTTTACAGTTTTCTATTAATTTGACAGTTGGAATACTGAGCAAATTGTGCTTCTTAAGAAAAAAAATCCTCCGTAGTTATTTGCTATTGTGAAACAATTGTCTACGTTGATGGTGACTAAAGAATAATGATGTTAGTTGTTACCTAGGGGAATTGGCAAGTTTTTAATGGGTGCCTATTTAAAATGGTATTAATACGATTTTGCAGTAGAGGCTAAATAATCTGCCGCAGATCACATATGGAATCAGTATTAAAGCTGAACACTGAAATTCGGGAGTTCCCTGCTCCCAGATTTTACTCAAGCTGTGCCTCTTGCTTAATTATAGTCCTTACTGCAAAAAAATATCCCTCACTCAGTGAATTTAACTGTCATTTGAAATAGAAGCTGCCTGAACAGTGTGGCTTTTAGAGGAAATTTATAGGAAATTATTTAGGGGAGGTTCTGTCATAAAACAAAAGCAGAAGCAAAACTTTGAGATGTTCCTTCTGTTTTCACAGCTGTGTACAGTGATGCGCACGAATGCTGCTCAGCATCCAAATGCTGCACCAACCATCACCACGTCGGGAGATTTCCAGGGAACCAGAGACTGGCAGCCCCCAGATTAGAGCATTTACTTGCACAGCTACCAAGGTCCATGCGGGAGTATTTTAAATGGCAGGCAGTGCTTCACCCTCGTCTGTGCATTAACGTTTTCTCTCCTCCACCCCCATATTCCTCTATAGTGACTGGTTCATGGCAAGTGGATGGAATAGCTGATGTTGAGATCAAGAGCCTGCAGGGCTAGAGGGGAGGGTGAATTCCCACCCCAGGAAGAGGTGCGTGTTAGTCGGATTTACATAAAATGCTCCTATTCTTCCTTGTGCAGGTTGGGCCATGCCGTGGGGCAGGCACTGGAGTGGAAACGCACAGGTGAGCACCCGGCCAGCGCTTGGAAAAGCTGCGGCCCTGGAATTTACTACATGAAGTCACAGGAACTCCCAGCTGGAGGAGCAAAGATCCTTTTCTGAGAGACGACATCACGTTAGCGTGCAGGTGTCTTCAAAGGAGAGCTTATACCCCGTGTGGAGCTGGGTTCAGGGTATTTAGCAGCCTCAAATGACAGCGCTGCTTCTATCCCTTGCAGCATTTCCAGCCAGCACCGTGTAGGAAATGCCGGGAATTTGCCTTGGTGGCCCCCGGACCCTCAGGCTGCTCTGCCTTCTATGGGAAAGGGAAAAGGGGGCAGAGGAACTGCGAGCGGGAGGTTTTGCTACATTCCAAATCCAAGGAGCCAACAGCGCTGAGACAAAAGTAATTATTTCAGCTATTAGCTGCTAAGAATAGAGCCCGCGGGGGTGCTCCGCATGGCTGAGGTGCCCTGACAGCGCGGCTGGAGGTAGCGGGGATTGCAGCGCGAGCACAGAAATAGCCGGGCTCCGCGCTCGGCACCGCGAGGCTTCGTGAGTCACCGCGACGCATGGGAGGAGAGGGGAAAGGAAAACAGCCCCACGCGTCAGGGGGGACGCGGCCCCTGGGCTGTTCTATGGGATGAAGCGCTATGCTGAGAAATCCTCATTTCCTTCCCTAGGAAGAGGCTCCTGGTGGTCCTGAGCAATCGGAGCAGCTCATCCTGACGCTTCCCGGCTCCTGCCAGGCCTGGGGCAGCTCCTGCTCCCGCAGCAACAGGCAGAGGAGCCAAGAGCCGGGACGGGCACAGGGGGGACCCGGCCTCACGTCCCCTCCTCGGGGCGAGCGCCCTTTGCACGTCCCACCGCATGGAGACCAAACAACCGCCCAGCCCGTCCGTGCTCCTCCGCAGAGCTCGGCCCAGCACCTTCCATCATTGCCAAAGCTGAGCTTTTCCCAGGCAGATGTGGGGAGAAATCCATGGTCCACAAGGCAACTGAAGGCAACCAAGAGGTCGTCCTCTCTGCGCTCAATCCAGTTGTGTTGCACTAACAGGTATTTTAATAATATTAAGGTTTCCCTTAGAAATATGTTTAAAAATGTTAACTATATGACCAGTAGATATTTAAATACAAGATTGGTAAATGGCAGCTGTCTGTCTAAATCTTAAACATATTTTCCCAGTGCTATTTAGGAAAAATCACAATGATATCACTATATGTTTTTAATCAATATAGCTTTTAAGAGATGATTCCCCCTTTGTGCTGTTTGTGCTGCTCAGAGTACAATACATTCCTAATCCATGACTAGGCTTCCAAAGTACACAATAAAATGAATAGTAATGATAGTAAAAAGTGTGCAGCTTCTTTTATTCAGACAGTCTTTGTATTACTTTAGTGCTGGATTTTCCAGCTGGATTCCTATTATACATGGAAAATAAAGACAGTTATTTTATAAGAAAAAAAAATCTTAACAATAAATAAATAAATAAAAAGTAGCAAGCTCATGTTTAAAAATAAATCGTATTATTCTGGGGTGCAACTGCAGAACGACTCCAGCTAGATAGATTTAAACAACAACTCAGCTGGAGCATGGACAGGGCAGCAGACAGCTCGCTAAAAATAGATTAATCCTAATTACAGCCACACTTCTACTTTTCCAAGGTTTCCTGTTTCACTTGCGGTGACAAAGGCCCTGAATGGAGGGGGGAATTAGGGCCATTGGGGCAGGTGGGGACTCGTGGTCCCTTGGCCAAGGTGACACGAGGGGCAGCCCCGGCGCTGGCCCTGGGGGCTCCAAGGGGACAGGACACGAGCACAGGTCAGGGACCGGCCTCGGAAACCTGCCTGGAACAGGAGGAAACTGCAGGACTAAACCCCTGGAAAACAAAACGTTCGGATAATAAGTGACTTTCTGGTAAAGTATTGTAAAACAACAACTTTCCTACAGGCATTCTGATCTACTTTTAAAACACTTGGAGAATCACCTCAGTATTATTTTGCTTACAGCTCATGAGAAAATACTTCCTTTTACTTTTTTTGAGATTCCTTGTGCTGAAATGTGGGATTTGGGCCGTGCTTTTTGAGACAGACCCTGCGGGCAGCGGGGACGCTCCGGGGCTCGGGTGCTCACCGGGACGCGCAGGAGCTGGCGCTGCAGCTCCCCGGCTCCCACATCCATCGTCTTCGTCGTGGAGTTTGGGGCTGTTCTCAAATCCACATTTGTCAGTCCCCCAAGTTCCACCCTAGACAAGAAAATTCCCCATTAAAAATTTCACCAAACTTCGTATGGCAAAGCAATATTTTCTATCCTTTGGGAAACAAGAGATGGAGGAGAATTTTGCTTCAACACAGTCCTAAGCATCAATTTGTGTTCCGCTTCCTCCGAGACCTCATCCGAGATGAGACCTCCTTTTTTCCCACTCTTTTGCAGGCTGCTTATGACCCAGACTGCTTCAAGCCTCGCACAGCCGGGATATACATTATTTAAGTAGGGATATACATTATTTTGGCCAGGGATGAACTGTCCTTCTTTGCACAGTACTTAGCCACTCTGGCCTCTGGATCTCAGCTGAGGCTTCCAGCTGCTTCTAAAAATAAATAATTATAAGCTAGTATCTTTTTAAAGTACTTTTACGAGAAAGGGAGCAAGAGGAACCTCCTTTTCCAGCTGTTTTCTCCCCAGACTACCAAGAAATTTTTGCACGCTGTTTCCAAACTTTCTGCTCAGTTGTCATCTTCAACCTTTCCTAAAACAAGGGCGCAGCAGGATAATCCTTAGGAAGGATATTTTGCACTTCCAAATCAGCTTCCATTTGAGGACCACAAATGATTTCTAAAATCCAAGCTAGCAAAACGAAACTTAATCTAAAAATTATTTTTGTTAGCTTCAATCTTTTTCAATCTCTCAAAAGCTAAATTAGATTCAGATTTCTTCTGACAAATTTTAATGCAAAACTTCTCTTTGTTATTAAAAAAAAAAAAAGGTGTCATTTTCGCAGGGTATTTTTGGTTTTCTTATTTGAGCAACTGATTAGTCATATTAGTCCACTGTAGCTATTTTCTTCCCTTTCCAGAGTGGGAAACCTGTGTTTTGAATGATTCCCTTGGATAATTCATAAAGCAGAAAACAACATTGAACACCATCGAACAAAACATGAAAATACTTCCAGCTTTGCTCCTGCTGCTGCCAACTGCTTCTCCTCACAGCACAACAAAGCTCCGGCCGGGCCTGCCAGGTATCGTCTTTCCCCTCGGAAGGAGGACGGACACCTGACGACCGGCTCTCGACTCACTAGGAAATGCAGAGGTTGCTCCACGCCAGCCCCACAGCAGCCTTCGCCCATCTCTCATTTTTTTCCCTCAAACAGGAAGGTTTTATGCTGGATGCTGAGGATGCTGGTGGTCAGGGTGCCTGAGCATCCTTTTCTGTGCAGATTTGCAAATTGAACATCAAGAGCAGGTAACTGGACTCTAAATTCGGGTGCAGAATTCAGCTCGGATTTAGCTCGAGAGCTGCTGCTTAGTATTCAGGGCATGGGAGCTCGGAGCCCTCGGAGCTTACACAAGGCGTCAGCATTTCGGGCACACACGTAATAAATAA
>NW_010588318.1:41915-64970 GCF_000705375.1 Tinamus guttatus | reverse complement strand
CCCCAGCCACATCTCTTGATGGTGGCCGTGGTGGAGGCCACCCAGGAGCAACCTCGCCCAGGGCAACCACTGCCTGCAAACACACGCGGCTCCCGACTTACCTATTGCCATTCCTCAGCTGCTGCTCTTTAATCCTTCCCTCACATCTTCATTTTTAAGTCTAGCACCTCTCCTTTTCCGCTCCAGGCATTTGCCTTCAAAGTGTCACCTTAATATTCAAGCTGCAAAGGTGTCTGCTGCCATGGGCTCAGCTGACATTTACTTGCAAGAAGCTGAAGCAGCTGGTAATTTCTATAGAAGGTGTTGGCATTAATTTTCTTGCTGCTATGCCTTGTTGCTCCAGTAGATGTTTGTAGATGCCAGCAGTGCTTAATTTTGTCCCTTCTCCTTATGTTTGACAGGTTACTCCTTGTTTATAGACATTAGAAAATTTATGGTGCAACTCAGCTTCCTTAGCTCGGCAGTTCATTAAAAAAAAAAAAAAAAGGCATTATTTGTTTTGATAGGGTGTTTATCTGATGCTAAGCACTGTTTTACAAGTCAACCTTTCCCAGAAATTATTATGAAATTCATGGCTTAACTGGTGATAAGCTGTGTACACTGTCATTTCTGGTTATATGGCATTAAAAATGGAGTAATTTGCAGAGTGGCAATGAATTGTCTAAATAAGGTTCAGGTCTTTTCTCATGTCTTTTTTTCCTGCACTGGCCCCTCTTTCAAAGAAAAAAACATCCCTACACTTGAGTGCTAGGAAGATATGTCAAGCATACATTACATAATTTAAAGAGCAACATGACTAATATCTTATGACAAATATGTTTTCTAGACTTATAGTCCACCAGCTTAATAAGGAACCAGATATAATAATTGTAGTCCAATGGTGAATGCAAAAGAAAATTTCATAAGCAAATGATTTCATTTAGATCTAGCTTAAGGTTTGTGCTAATAACCAGGCACATGTAATAACAAAATAACTAGCATAGAATACACCACAGAAAAGCCACCTGCATTGAGAAAAATGTGGCAATCATTTCAGCCAAAAACCTCCCTCTCTTTTTGTTCCTGCCAATAATTTGGAGGACTAGATCCACCGCCCTATCTAGCTCAGCAGCCATCCTGACCTCAAGCGTTCCCATGAAAAAGCTGCTTTTTGGAAGTGTTTTTTCCTGCCAGGCCACCTTTGCAGGAACACATCTGGTGTTTGGCTGCAAGAAGCTGCTTGAGGAAGCAGCCCAAAGCCCTGGTTGGCCTGTGCTCGAGCAACTGCCAAGGGAATTCCTACAACGTGAAGGACAAGTTAAACTGGGCCATGGTAACACCCTCCCATCCCTCTTCATCTTAAAATTGTGGCTGAGGACATGTGGTTAGAGAATAAAAACACTGCCTTGCAGAATAGCCACTTTACTTGTTAATGACTGGCCTTAACGGGCAAAGTGAGGAAGGAGAGAGCGCTGGATCATCTGAAAACCCTCCAGATGCAGCTGCTGGCAGGTAATTGCCATTCCTTGCAACATGATAAAGCAAAGCAATGAGGCGAATACAGAAAGTGTAAGGCTGAATTCTCTGCCTTGGTATTCACCTGAAATTCAGCAGAACCTCGTTCAGAAGAACTTTGGCATCAACATAAAGGCTACCTGATTTTCTAGAAATATAAAGAACAATTAAAAATGCAATAAGAACAGGAGAAACCCATGCTCTCATTATCCTTTTCAAAGGTGCTAACTCCATGCCACCAGTTGAAAAAGAGAGAAGATGCTAGGACATCATATGCTATGTCTAAGTACCTGTATATGTACATGAGTGCATCTGCATCCATGCATTTACTAATATCCACCATGTTTGAAGTCTTATGCAACCAGTTTTAGATGTTTAGTAAGATAATTTAGAGGAAGCAGTATTTTCATGATTTTTTTTAGGAGCAGAGGGGATAAAAAATGGAATTAGGCATTAGCAACACAATTAGTCAGTAAGTATTCATAACAAAAAGACCTACTCAGGTTCATTACAATAGAGATAATTCTAGTTGCAGGTAAGATTGGTTTTTTTAATAGAAGTCATTTATGTGCATTGTTTTTTTAGGTATTATTTCTTGAGAGCCCAATTCTTCCTAGCACAGCTTAGACTCCTGCTTTTGGAGCAGGGGCCCTGGCGTTCTCGTCATTTACTCTCAGACAACGTGTTTATGTCCCTGAATGGCTTCTAATTCAGCCTCAAGAACAGCATAATTTCAGATGTCTCTAGAGGAAACGGAGCTGCAGAAGCCCAGCTGTGGCAATGTATATGTGTGGGCTTTTTACATATGTGCAATTAGTGCTCTGCTGAATTCCTTATAAATTACCCAAACCAGTGATCTTACATGTCACATCACTCCTCAACGGTATTTTCTTACATAAGCATAGAATCTATTTTTCTTAAGAGCTGTAATTTGGTCTCACATTCTCATGTTTAAATGTTCTCACCAGATAAATGGGTGTTCAAACCATCCATCTGGAGTGCCGAGATGTATGGAGTACTCCCCAAACCCTGCATGACAGGTAAATTCACTGCTTGGGTGGCAACATTTCTACCTTCAAGCCTTCTAAAGAACATAATATTAATGAAAATGAGACCTTGCTAAAACTAAATGAACTGTAGGACAACTGCAACCTGGGAATGACAGGTTCAATTTGCAACTGATGCTTAGGCCAATGGATATGATTTCTCCTTCAAGCTTTTAAGCATCTCTACTAATAGCTAAACTACTCTGAAATGATCTGACCTTTAGATTCTGTTTGAGAAAGGCTTCTTTTTCTTTGGGAAATGGCCTCCACTGAATCATTTCCAAGCCTCTAGGCAACCTCGGTATCAAATACATAGCTGTTACAGCTATTTCTAGGGTAATTTTAATAAGTGAACAACTAGAGAAAATGTCTAAAAAAATAGTAAAATTATACAGAGACACTGTTGCAACACACGTCATCTAGTACTAGTATAAGTCTTTGATACAGATCAGCTTTGCTTGATTTTTTCTTATGGAAACTATATTAATTCAACAGGAAGGTCTTACATGAGTTCCAAGACTAAAGTAATTGGGTTATGAACCTCCAAGGAGATTATTAATTTTCTTTTTCCTGATATTTGCATTTCAGCTATAGCTGTCATTGAAATATTTATCTAAACTAGTTGATAGCCAGAAATATTCATCATCTATACTTATTATAAGATCAACAAAATATATCATAAATTTTAGTATCTAAGCGTTCTTATCAATACAGTCTCTTTGATTCGAACTAATCAAATTGCCAAGTATTACAGTTCAGCAAATTACTATGGAAGTGAATTGATTTATTTATTGCTCTTGCTAGTTAAACGTGGAACTAGGAAAATTGCCATCAGAATTAATGAGGTTTCTATAATGGGGCCCAACTGCAGTGCAAACCAGAGGCACCCTGGGAACCATGTAACATTGCAACTCTGTTTCTACCATCTCATTCTACTCCAATCTGGGCAAGTTTTTGGAAATAAAGTACTTTTTCTTTCTTTTTCAGTTTATGATTGATCTCTGCTGCAGTTTGGAGTCTTGTAACCTCAGTTGCCTGGTCAAGACTGGAAACACTGATTGTTAGGATCACTGAACACTGGAAGATGATGGGAATAATACCTAAATTAGAGAGAATCATAAGAATATTTGCATCTACCGAAGAAATTGGATTGTTCTGAATAAATAGAGCAAATATGTAAGAGACAGACACATATCACTCTTCTGACCCCTCGGTGTGACATGGTCTCAAAGACTCCGAGACCATTTTACTTTAATAATCATTTCCCAAATCTGGACCAATGGGGAAATATCTCACACTCGGGATTCCGGATAGAGAATTATTTTATATAAATTAACAGATTGCTGAACTATTCACTATCCATTAATGCTGCCCACAGCAAAATGGGAAACCTCAGAAAACAGGGAGATGGATATGTTGAATCTGCCAACTGTCTTCCCTCCCCACCTTGCTTTCATTCCTCTAAAACAGCTTCTTAAATAGGTTTTACCAGATCTCTAAAACTGGGATATTGAGGACCTTACCGATGCCAATGCCACCTACCTTGCCATTAATCACCCAATGGTTTCACTGACCCATGCAAAAAGCTCTGCAGCACCTCCAGAACCTCTCAGTCCCCCAGGGTCTTTTTCATATTCTTATTTTATTTGCTGTTTTAAAAGAAAAAAAAGGAGAGGGCAGCGATATAAAATACATGAAACAACAATAAAAAGTGTACAAGTGGAGCAAATTTGTACCACTGTGGGGCAAAACACTTGACAAGAAAGTTTCATTAAAAACTCAATGCTTTTTTTTTTATGGACAGATGCTGAACCAAGGCAAGGACCATTCAGATTTTAGACCTAGCCATGGTTGACTTATTTCTGTGCAAAACTGCTTTTTTCTTAAACAGCACATCAATGCTAGGAATTTATCTCTAGGATTTGTTAAACTGTTCACATAGAGGGGTCCACTGGAATTTGCCTGAGTAATGCCTGAATAAGTAATTTCACTATCTGCATATTTGATTTTATCACGTCACACATGCTTTAAGTGAATGCAACCATTTTTTCATTCATTTTAGACCACTTTGAAATAGTCTTGCTTATTCATATTTATCTACTTTTGAGCGTGCAGTTTGATTGTGCTTTTGCCTCCATGGATGAGTTATGAAGAGACTATTATAAATAAGAACAGAAACTCTCTCTTTATCACATATTCTTTCAATACTCTCTTTCCTCTGATGATTTCCAGTCTCTATATAGACGTGTTTTTAAAGAAGTCTTTTTTTTTTTTTCTTTTTTCATTACAGGTGTTTATCTACTAATTTTAATAAATTTCACATCTGTTTAATAAAGCAAAGCCAGACATATCCAGTGGCAGATTTGGTTGATCTAAAAGGCAAAAACCTTCTGAAAACCTTGTTAGCTTCTCTCCCAGGAGCCCCGGGATCTGGCGCCTGCCTCCCTAAGCAGCTGCGCTCAGAAGTCTTGCAGATGGCTACAGAAAAGGTAACCAAATTCCCACTCCAATTGGAGCTCTAATGAAAGCTGTATAAAATCAGGAACCTCATGGAATGGTCTAGGGATCCTGTGGGCCCCATGTCCCTGGAAATGCCCCCAAAGGTGCTTGGCACCGGCCTCCGAAGCTCCACAGGGGCCAGGGCTACATCCAGGACCCTGAGATGCACAGAAATATTTCACAGATATATTCTGTATATATAAACACATATATGCAGCATATTTGTGTGAACATTTAGGCTGAAAATTCGACTTTGTTAAGGGCAGGCTGAAGCTTTGCAGCACTTTCCTGAGCAGATTCAAGCAAGATGGACAGGGCTAAGAGCATCAGCAAGGCCTGAACCGTAACTTCAAGCACTGCAGCTTCAGGGAGAGCCTGATTTATCGTGTGCTTGTTACTATGCAAATACCAAAAAATACCATGCTCGTAAATTCCCCTGTCTGGAGATCTATTCTTTTCCAGATTATGGGTACTGAAATGACTACTTTCTGTGTAATTTTTCTCAATTTGCAGTGGATTATTCATTTGAAAAAGAGGTGAGAAAATTAGTGTTTGCTATTCATTTTGCACACAGATGTCTGCAATGTGCTTTTTGCACATCCTAACAAAATTTGGATTTGTCATCCATGATTGACCGTCTCAGTGTTGCTCTCCAAATACACCTTTTGTTACCTAAATTTCTTCAGAAGTTTTTAATAGAGGGCTTGGAAATTCTAGACCTTCAGCAGGTGAGGGTATTGATGATGAAGTGACTCATTCCTCAAACCGGGTGATGGACTGACAGCTGTGGATGCAGGGAATAAATTAGCATGTTTTAATAACACTCAGTCACTACATGGCTGTACAAGCCCTGATTCAGAGGACACCCACATATGTATTAGAAAACACAGAGTCTGCGCTCGTGTTGTTTGCATTTCATTACTCCTCCAGGAGACAGATTCCACATCTGCCATGCAAGGTCTGGAGCTTTCCAAAGCTCATGTACCCCAAGCACAAACTGCAGAAAGGAGCCCGGCCGGCCCCGTGTTCTCCTCATCTGATCATGTCGCTCGTGCTGGAAGATATCCTTTAAATTCATAAAATTCAATGGTCAGGTGAGAGGTTTAGTAGACAAGACGGGTAGAAAAATAAAATACGAATGCAAAGTAGATCCAGTCACTATACCTCCATACAGCAAGTGTGCAAAAAGGGGTTTACCTTCAGATTGATATTCAGATTATTAATATGAGAATAAGGGCCAGTCCTCCATTTCCTGCCTGGCTCACATAAGCTGCTTCTTGCTTTTGTCCAAATTCTTCTTGAACATCCTCAAGTCCCTGTTGGAAAAGCACATATTCTACTAGGAACAGCTTGACTTTTTCAGAAAGTACATTTGGTCATTTTGGTGCTGAACACATCACAGAGGAGATCCTAGACTTCAATTTTAGACATATCTAACTGTGCTAGCACAATATATGCTTTTTTAAAGTATTTTGAGCATACATTTGTGGTTACCTAGACCTATCCTTGTAAATCAGGCTGCCCAGCAGGGAGCAGAGCCATTTCTATCTGCTCTGGAAAAGTATTAAAATACACAAACACAGCTGAATTTTAAAGCGTTGGTCAACATGATAAGGGCTCAGAGGCAATTTGGCTCCCATAGCAGTGCCATAGCAATCTTCAGAGAATTTATGCGTATATAATATTTACAGCTCATCATATACCCAACACCCCTCAGAAAGGCAGAATTCTCTCATTTCCAATACAATACACTTGATTATTTCTAAATTTCACTCGGGGTACTGGAGATGGTTTCACAGACCAATGTGCCACCTAGTTTCAGAGCCAACTGTGTGGAATTTTCTGTATTTTTAGGCAATCCTGGTGCACACACGCAGATGGCTCGGTGGCAGGGCAGCTCCTGGCAGCTGTCCCCTTGGTCCCAGGTTTTCGTGCAGGGACTGGGCACAAGATCGCAGTCCAGCTGAGGGCCAAGTTGGTGCCTGCAGTCAAGAGAGGACCAGTCACCTCCTGTTGTGCAAAAGAACATGGAAAAGAGCTAAATATATTTCTCTCATATTTCTTTTCACCCCCAGACCTCTCTCACTTTTTCCCCATCTTATATCTGCACAGAGTTTTCTTCTCCTGGCTATCAAATCACAGAGCAAAGCTTCAAGTTTCCACCAGAGCTACTATCTCAGGTCTTTCCAAATGCCAAAAATCTTTCCAATCACCATAAAAACAAGCATATTTAGTCATTGCTCAGCACTTTTGGGTCTTCACAGCATCGTTGTCTCAGCTGAACAACTAGATTGCCCAGCAAGATGCAGCTCTGCAGAAATTAAGCTGGTCTGAGCTAAACATGCCTATGAGCTAAGACACCTGAGATGATCCAGGAGATCACACTGAAAAGCAGAAAATTGAACTCAAACCCCATCTAAACAGCCAAGAGGGCATTCCCTCTCTTTAGAAATCTCAAGAATTCAGGCTCCAAATAGATTTTTGTGGCAAGAAAACCTACAGCTGTATTTAACACAGCTCTTATAATATCACAATCACTAGCTCGTGGGCGGTTGTCCCTTACCGGGTGAAATCAGGGCCAGCCCAAACCAAGCTATGAGCATGACAGCTCCAGTCTTTGGGAATTAGCAAAGTGAGGGCTAAATTAAATGATTTACAGATTTTGTAGCAAACTTTGCAGTGTTCAATCTATCTAGCAATTAGAGAGGTGCATTTAACTCTAATACGCCTGAGTGGAAGATGAAAGCAATCACATTACTGAAAGATCCCACAACAGTTTGCCCACACACCTTGCTCTGTTGAGAGCAGTTTGTTGCATTTTGATATTTTTTAAAGAGTTTTTCATAGGGAAAAGTATTTTTTTCCTACAAAAATATGTTCTATTTCTCAATTTATAAAATTTTCTCTCACAATAAAATTACATATAAAGATACATATGTATAGATAAAGACCTTAAAATTATCCAGAATTGAATTTAGTGATTGCTTATTAAAAAAATGACCATAAAAAGGGATATTCCTACAAAAAAAAAAGGGCTGCTCTGACTGAGGCTGAACAGTCCACACGACCAAGTGGCTAAGAGAAGAAGTAATGAAAATGTGTAAAAGAGCAATTTTATCATGAAACTTTCACTGGTGAGGATAAACTGGGGGGTTGTGGGTTAGGGAGTTCCTCCACAGGAAGCTGTATGCAGCATTAACATTTTTAAACATTTTTTAAAAAATAAAATGGTACCAGCGAGCGAGGTTTTTAATCCAGATAGGTTACTTACGTTTATCTGAAATGCATCATTTCTAAGATAGTTTTTAAAAAAATTCATAGAAAAAGAATCAAGGGAGACCTACAACAGAGACAAATTTAGCAGAACCGGTGTTATATTCTGCAAATGAATCTATACGGAAAATATCAAAATATCTTCTCCATGTCAGGGTACTGCAGCACCTCTCAGGCCCAAAGCTCGTGTAGTATCGCAGTGATGCTGCATGGCAGGAGGCTGAAATACCCCTATGGTCTTCTCCTGCTCTCCACCATTGCTGAAATGTTCTTCACAGCAGCACTCTCTTTCATGCACTTATTGCATACAGGGATTCTTATGCCCACAGAGCTTTAAAATAGCAGGATTTGGCATTAGCCCCTTTGAAATACCTCCCCATGCACACATGTATAGGAGGTCATGTTCATGGCATCACATGCAGGTCCTGCTATAATTTTGAAGCATTACTTTTATTGTACAACTGTTTTGGATTTTAAATCTGTCACAGTTGTTCACCTGCAAGAAGGAAATTGCCTAAATATAGTGCAACCTAGATAGTTTTGAAACTGCCATTTTTGAGTTATTGGAGTCCCTAAAATAACCCCTTTCAAATATAAAATGGAATGTATTTCCCATAGTCTGGAGATGACAAAAAAGCGGCTGAACCAAAGTTGTAGACCTTTCTCCAAAGTTCAGTTTTATACTAAAATTAAGTATGAAATGCTACATAATACAAAAGTGGCTTTTTTCTTTTTCTTTTTTTTTTTTTTTTTGGTAAGTTGACTAAAACTGCAAAAGCCGATTTAGAGCACCAGGACTTCTGCCAACTTGCAGAAAAGCTATAATAGGAGAAGAGACTTTCTCCAGCAGAAGAGGCAGAAAGTTTGCCATTTTGATTACTGAGGACACCTATTTGTATCTCAGACTAAAGTATAGCAATATTTGTACATCACAGTATGGTCCCCTTTCCTCCCCCATTCTGTTTGTGATACCAAAACAAATGTTTTCATGTAAGCAGAACCCTTGCAGTTCATTTTTAATAATGAGTGCATTGCACTTGAGGGCAAAACACTTCTCATACAAATTTGGAAGCTATAAATTGTCCCCATGGTTTCCCTCGAAAAACACTGTGAGCCGGAGCTCTTCGGGCAAGTGGTAGAGAAGCGCCTGGTGCCAACGCTTTGGTGCTGGCATGGAGAAAGATCTTTGCACATAAATTATCGTTTGGAGAAGATTACTGTAAAATCAAACTGGGAGACTTGTGAGGACCTCCTGGGTCTCCAGAAACATTCAGAATAATGGCATAAATGCAAAAATAGCCTATTTGATCTCTGGTATTTTGCAGATGTGGTTGAGCTGCACCCAGCGCGGGTGCAGGACCACTGAGGACATCACTGACACCAACATTGTGTGCAGCTCAAGGGATGATGGACAGCATAAGGCAATCTTTGTTCTTCCAAAAATCCCCAAGTCCCCTCACATGCATGAAGAGGGGACTGGCTTCAGCTATCCTCAGGACAGCAAAGTCTTTCCTGTCAAGGCTGTCCATACGTGGCCATGCTGCCATCCATGCTGCTAGGTCTCTGCATGCATCATCCCAAATCCGTGCACTGGCTACGCTTCTGTCTCTTTGCATGGCTACAAAACCCTCCTCACTGATAAATATTCACCTAGAGAACATGCCCTCTATGACAGAGCTGTGTTTAAGGAGGGGAATGTCATGCAAAGGATTCATAGGAAAAAAAAATCCACACGACATCCCCTCCAAATGCCAAAAAAATGGTCTCTGTTGGAACATGATGTTTAATAAATCCTATAAAATTCACCTAATGTTCTCATCAGCAGGACAGGGATATATAAGACATATTTAACACCCAGAGATGAATGTTAGATCTCATCTCATCATCTGGGATTACTTATTCACTGATATTCATGATTGAGTCTACCTTTACCATCTTCTCATTTCTTTTTTTCCTCCCCAAAAGGATTTTTTCTCCCCCTATTGCTCTTAGCAAATTGTTCCAATCAGATGGACCCGTGTTAAGGGTCCAGGATCACGTTCCTCTTCCCTACCTCCCCTCCTCACCATCAGAAATACCTTCTCCAGCAGAGTTCACAAAGTCTCTTCCTGAGCTGCTCTTACTCTCCTTACAGTGAAAACACCCTTTTTGGTTCTTATCTCCATTGCCCATGGCTGACCATAGGGTCGTCCAGCCTCCTCATCCTCTCTGCTACCAATGGCACCTCAATAATGTGCTCTCTAAATTTGGTTCATTTTTAGAGTTGGCAGCCCAACCATGGGCTGTTTTTCCTGCCAGATCACCTGGTTACTTTACTTCCTCCAAAATAAAGGTGTTCGTTTTAAACTCCTAGTCTGGTATCTCCTAGCCCTAGCAAAAACAACTTTCCAAAGTGACAGAGACAAGAGTCTCCTACGCTATTGCACATCAACAAGCTCCTGCCACAACATACTATTCTTTTCAGAGACCCCATTTCCTGGTAATATTCCTAGTCTGGATCCATTTTGATTGTGGTTACCTAATTAATTACAATCGTAGCAGACAGAAAACTATAGCAGTATCATCCTAACGAAATCCGTCAAACTAGGCTTACAATATTTTTCCTTTTTTTAATTATGATGGGATTTACCAGCATGTCTTAGTTCAGAAAGTCTTTACCTATTTTGTTTCAAATCTGATAGGAATAAGACTTAATCCTTCAAAACTAATGCTGAAAGCTGGTATCTGTTACGGTTGTGGATATGTTTTAGAAAGGAACAAAATTGGAACGATAATGCAGTTTCAGATGTAACAGCCATGGAATTATTTCTAATCCTTCACAATACTTACCAGACTTGAACAAAGACAAATGTATGTATCTACATAACTGTGATTTACTGCCCCAGAATCAACAACCTTACAATAAACATTGCCTAGTATTTCCTCGTGCATATTAATGTTTTCTAAAAGGAAAGCACTCCTTTTCATGACACGGCTGCATTTTTTGCTGCTGGGGGAGTTCTCTTTAGAGTTACTACAGGGAGGCATATGAGAAGGAGGAGAAGCAGCATCCTGCTCCCTTTTTGCAGTGCTCTACACTCAATTCCCTTGACTCATCCACTTGTGTGTCCCACAGGCAGGCAGTGCCTTGCTGTCAGTACCAACAACCACTGCTCAATGGCAAACACTGCAAGATTAGTTAGACAGAGGCAAGAAATTACCTCGAGAGACTTCACAAGGAAGAAAAGTGGCCTTTTTTTCTATTTGAGGTCCATCACCTTAAACAGAAATACTGTATGTTGGAATCTGCAAGCTATCCATTTATAAAATCCAGAGTATCACACTTGGCATGTAACTTCTTAAATGCACATGCGTATTTCTCTGTCCCTATATTTGTTTAACAGGTAATAATATTGGCTTATACTGATCAGTTTTCTTTTTTTAAGGAAAACTAAGCCCCATCCTGACAAGCACCCACATCAGCATCTAGGAGACAATCAGACCAGAATTAACAAGAATCAGACCAATATTGTTTATATGATGTGTCCTGGCTGATATAAAACCCAGCAATAGCTCTACGGAGTCCAGCAACCCAACCTGTCTCATTCTTTCTCCTGATTTAGTAAAATCTGGCTTAGCACCTAGATTGTTCCCATGGGGTAAGTGTCACCCTCACGGACAGCCCAGGTGCTATGCACAGAGGACAGAAATGGGGCAGTTTGAAGACAAACCTGTGGCCTGAACCACAGGTGATGCTCCAGCATGCAGCACCTTCACTCCAGAAGCTCTCGGGAGGCACTCAGCAGAGCCATAGACACATAACCAGCATACAAGTTATTTCCAATTTGACATTTTTGTTCTTTCAAACCCTATTTCAGAATACATTTTTTTTACTCTACTTTTCCTCTTTATTTATGCAATTATGCATGTATTATGAACAACCCATTGCACCAGACCGTGGTTCCACAGTCCCATTTCCCACAGTTTCTGCTCTGATCCCGTGTGTTATATGGGTCAGCACCTCCTATGCTCACACCAGAATTACCCATCTATCAACAGCATAAGCAATGTGCTAGTAAAATAGCTAATGTTCAGTGAGATTTACTTGAAACACTGTATATCATACAACGAGAAATCTAGAAACTGTTATTTCTGTTGGGAGCATTGGGAACCAGAAATGAAAACTCACGGGATGCACATCCCAGAAGGATCACCCATCAGTATTGTCCATGCTTCATCCCATTCCAAGTCACCTAGGACATAAAGACATGTTTTTGTAAGCAACTTTTCTTTCAAGTAAGACTCTTTTGATGTTTGCGGTTGGGTTATGAGACTATTTCTTTTTTCCAGTTTGTTCTATTATCTCCAAAGTAGCAAACAGATTAGTGGGCTCATTGTCAGAAGGGCTCTACTCTAAGCAAAAACTTTCCAAATCTTTGACACAGCATTAATCACTTATCCAGGCTTTGCTGCTATCTGAGCAGATGTCTAAAGCACAAAATCCATGTAGGGAGCCCTTAGAAGTTTGTATTGTTTCGACCGCCTAAGGGGTAGATATTTAAATTCCCTTAATATTGAGCCAACACAATTCTTATCACAGTTACACAAAGCCACCACATAATTCAATAGACCAATTGTCTGAACCTAATTAATCCCATAAAATGACAAATTATAATATTTTTTAAAAATCTATACCAATAGATAGCCAAACGTCCACAAACCACATTAGGCAGGGTGAATCAGATACCATCTGTGATAGAAAGGACATTGAATAATACGGTTTAGATGCAAAGCATATTGAACTGAACAAAACATGCTATATAAGAGATTTATAGTCTATAATCCACACAGAAAATCTGCTAAAATAGATCAGCTTTGTCACATAAGAGTGCTTTCATCTAGTGTCCAGAAGCACAGCACCACTTTGACTTATTTAGCAGATCAGTTTACATGCTCTCCCCGATTTCATGCAGTGATGATTAAGGATGAAGAATATCACAGACAGTTGGCAACTGCAATAAATCAAAAAGCTTTGCTCAGTTTTGCAGTACATATTTTCATCAGAATTGTATAAAATAGCATGATTAAATTAGTGATGTACAATAATTGTTTTCTGAGAAGAAAGTCTGTTATGATAACTTTTTTGGTTTTCAGATTTCACAAACATTTTAAGACAGGAATGTTAATTAAGTTTTAATAAGCTGTTATGAATCCACTGTCAGGAGATGTTCCATATAAACTAAAATTAGTTTCTATTGAGGCTTTTTTTCTTTTTTTTTTTTTAAATCAAAAACGGGCCAAAATCATGAGCCAAGAAATGGTGAGATGAACTTGGACTACATTAATCAAACAAGATCTGGCACAATGACTTAAGCCATTTAAAGCATTTTATATATATTCTGTTCCAGACTGTGCACCACAGACACTTATCAGAAATAGTAAACATCTGCTCATTTGAAGATTAAGGACCATATTTTCTAAATTTATAGCGCTTCGGTATCCCGATATCAATCTGAGTCACCCAGATCTGACTTGGAGCTCAAAGCCAGGCTGCAAGAGTGATGCTGGTGATAGTGTCTTCTCCAAGGAGGACAGGTGTTGATGTCCTGTTGAATAGGATGAAACCATTAGCCACAGTTTCACACTTCCTTTTCTTTTTTCCTCTACATGTTACCCAGCAGCAGAAGAATCAAGGTCATCATGGTGAGGATGAGCAGACACCTCCGACGAGCTGTCCTCTCGCGTGGCCGACTGAGATGAGACATGGGAATGGAGTGAACAGGCTCTGCAGTTGATGCCAATGCCATGACTGCACCTAAAATATATTATGTAGAGCCACGGAAAAGACCTTCCCTTGCTGAGACATCTTGACCACCCCAACGTTGATAATAGCATGCAACAGAAGAGGCATCACAGCATTTTGTTCATTATATCAGAAGTCTTTGGTGGAAAACAAACCGTTAATATTTACAATAGTTTTCAAATATGGATCTTTGGAAAACTTCTTTCTTACTATTCAATCTGAACATTTCAGAGACTACCAAATTAGAAGCCTCTAAGGTCTCATGCCTGTGTAGTTTCATTTATTTAAAAATTAATCACAGACTGAAGGAAAGAGCTGTGCTCCATTCCCACAAGAACTGACTGAAATTCTGCTGCCTTAAATTTACTTTGTTGCAAGGTTTCTTTTTAATGAAGTGCTCGTAGTGATTTAAGTGTGACTGATGGTGGTAAGAGAGATTTAGCATCATGATTATTATTATTTTATTGTTATGAAATTAAAGGGGATTTTAGGACAAAAAAGTCTTTCTTACATAGTTGTCATACTACAGTTTGCCTTCATTTTTGTGTGTGCTTATTCAGAAAATGTACAAACACTCAAAAGAAATAATAATATAGATTCTCAAACTATTTTTAAGGTATTCAACATACATCTGCAAAACATTAATTAATGGCTTATGTAAAAAAATAAAGCTGTTCTAGTGTATCATCACATTTACTTGCTTGTAGGCTTTATTCTTGTCCCATCTCTGAACTTTTTTATTTTCAGCTTGCTGAATTCACTGAATTATGTATAAATGTAAAGGCATACTATATATGTAAAGACGCTGTTTCAGGGCTTCTGCTAAATCTACATCATGTCTTTAGGACAGTATGAGTCAGAGGTGAATCAAGGTGTGAATCTGACTTCCACTTAAACATACGCTGTAAAAATTGCAGTGCACAAAAATATTTAAGGAGATCTCATGTGTTTAAGAGATGCAACCTTGGAAGTACATCAGCTTCAGCAAGGAGAAATAAAACACTAGCGCTTTCATTGCAGGCTTCCTCTCTCTGTTCCCGAGGTTATGGAAGTCTACCCAGATTCCAGCATCAGCCTGAGGTCAAGGAAACTGAGGACTCTTCAGCTTTTCTGGGAGAGAAGCAGGAAAAACAGGTGAGACAGATTGTTATTCCCAGCTAGAGCAAGAGGTAAGTCCACGGCCAATCCAAACCAAACAAGTCATATTTTCATTTCATAATAGCATGTATTTTCTAACATGAAATGTCTTTATTTTTTTCATTGGAACACATTCAAACATGAATGTTTTTGTAAAAACAGATGCAGTTTAGGAACAGTGCAGGGGAAGGGGCAAACCACCCATTTTGCACCCTTCAAATCAGCCCTGTTGAGGTTCCTGCTCTCTGCCAATCAATCCCTATCACTGAACGCACAAGCAAAACCCCAATTCTCTCTTTTAACACCAGAACAAAAATTATCAACTGGAAGCTGGCAAGGCTTTCAAAGGACTTTCCTGGGTTAACTTCCTTTGCAATTTTCACATATAAATTAAGAAAGCAAACTAATAATAGAGTTAGATATTAATGCAGCCTATACAGCTTAGAGTATAAACTTTAGGTTCTAAGTATCCACTGTATTTAGGTATTAAGAAAGAAACAGAACGGATGGGAGGTAAAGACACTTTCTACACTGCAAAGCTCAGTAATCCAGTGTTCATTAGTATAAAAATAATTATAGTAGTATATTAGTAAAAATAGAAAATTTGGAATTTTCCTCTTCACTTCTTAGCTTCTATTTGATTTGTCTTTTTCCTGCCTACCATTTTTTTTTTTAGTTCTGTGCAACACACATCTGGGCAAGAGCTGAAGGAAAAGGCACAATTCTGTCTTTTTCCTGCCTACCATTTTTTTTAGTTCTGCACAACGCACATCTGAGCAAAAGCTGAAGGAAAAGGCACAATTTTTTCCTTCTCCTGCATAACAGAGGCTTTTTCAGTGCATGATAAATGTGTTGCCTTTCTCAATGCCTCCACCTTTGCCATCTGTTATTGTACATTGAAGCACTTGGAGTCAAGCTTCTTTAATTGTTTACCACAAATACCCACAACCATTCACTTTCAAAGGAAGGTCTATGAATGTGAACTCCATCACTCCTGCTTATTCAGTATTTAGGCAATGCTAACATTCAAAAGAGGATTGCTGAGACATCTTCTGTGCTGGTCCCACCCTGTGAATACACTGCCAAATCAGGGCACTGAAAAGAAATAGAGCCCTGTGATGATATTGCACGTGTGTGCTCCAACGGAGGTGATGCAGGAAAATGCAAAGCCACTGCACTGAAAATAATTATACATCCATAACGAAGACAGAGAGACCCTGCATGATAATAGGATGGGAAATGAGGTGTCCTCAGCCCTAGTAGGAATGGTCGTGGAGGGACATCCCTAAGAAACACTCTGGTTTCTCATACACCAAGCAGTATGTCCTATTCCATTTCCTCTAATCCTCAGGAAACTTTGCTTGATATTCAGCCTAAGTGCCACTCTCCCTTCCTAATTTTAGCTCATTATTCATAGCTCTGTTCCTTTTCATTATGCTAAATAATTTGCCTCTCTGAATGTTTGCTGTAGGCAGATTTCTTTTGCCTTTCTTCCCAAAGCCTGTCATCCAGTAAATGATTTGGTGCTGTGCATGTCAAACCATTTGCCCTTTAATAATCTTTCTAGTCTCTTTTTGGCATCTTTTCCAGCAGTATGTCTGCCATTTTAGGCATGGTTTTGAGCACTCTGTGCTATGATATCAATCAGAGGATATGATGCTGGTTAAAATTCTTATAATCTTATACCAGGCAAAACAGATGGAAGGACCCTGGTTGAAGACTTTGTACAGAGAGGATAGGAAATGCTGACAGAAGAATATCCAGAAAGCGCTTTTTAATAATTTTTCCTTCTGTTTTTTTAATCAGCTCTCTATTTTATTATTCTTTCAGGAATGATTGTTTAGCATGGAGTGCAATGCTGCTCTTGCAGCCACACTGGAAGAGGTGAGAACATCATCCCCTAGTGAGAAATGCCTGTATATACAAAATACAGCAAGAGTGTAAATGTTGAAAGATGAATTACTAGTTCTACAGTTTGAAAATAACCCATAAGTTGCAAGAACAGGGTTGAGGCAGTATAAAATGCATTTGCATCTTTAAGAAGGCAACTAATCTGTTGAGAGGAACAATAATGCAGACTGACACGGGAAAGAATATAGTGCTTCGTGGTCCTTTTTTTGGACTGTAGTCTCATTTTGATTGATATCAGTTAAGGATAGGATGAATTCAAGAGACTGAGGAGGAAAGCAAGCTTCTGTTCAGATAATGTTTTTCAAAAATGCCACGTGAGCCAAGGGCAACTTGCCGTATGACACCACGGGAGCAGAGGAAGTCAGAGACCCTGGACAAGGCTGATCAGACTCCAAACAAGGACTTTTGGGGTATTCCAGAGGTGACAGAGCCAACTGTATGGATGGGTAAGGTTTTCTCCTCCTTTTCTCATTTTCTAACATCCACACCCATCAATTGCAAAAACAGGAAGAGAATGCAACCACGGGAACTGAAAGGACAGTTCAGGTAGCACCTTCTGAAAATTTCTCTCTGAAGCAATAGTAACTGGGACATATAGAACACGTTTTATATGAAGACGTACTAACACTGAAGCCAAACACATCTGTGGAGCTTTTAGCAAATGGAAAGGGTTACAGATATTCTAGAAACTTATTGCTCTGATTAACGAATAAATCCATCACTTCTGACTCCTATCCAGAAACTTGTCCATCTAATAGACAGTTCAGACATACCACATATACAACATGAACTTTCAAGTTGAAGAGACAACTGCTGAGAAAAAAATTCGGAAAAAAAAAAAAACTTATTGCAGCTTGAAAAATCCTTTATGCAAGCCAGCATATGACACTGATGTTATTATTAAGCAAAATTTGCCTTCAAAATATATGCATTAAACTCTACTGAAGTATAAGAACAGCATGTACATATCAGATGGCACTACGTAAGCAATTCATAAATCAGAAACCACAAACGGGTGGGGAATTATGCCTTGTTCTACCAAACCGCGATCCATCACGGAATGTGCGAATGTAACTCGTTACAAGTCACAAACCTGGAACAAATTAGGGTAGTTATAACCTTGAGAAGAGAGTGCTGCTCTTTATCTTTCCGCATGGTGAGGAAATGAATTAGGCATTGATAACAGCAGTCTTTAGAACTAAATAAATTCATGTTGCATCTGTTTCAACAATAAAATGAATGTTGCAACCTTTTGTAATGGGGCCTCTTTTTTAAAAAAATGTTCAATTATTTACTGGGAAGGATTCTAAAGCATCGTGAAGGTTAAAGTAACCTTAAGGTATCTATTGAACTGGATAAGAGTGCATGGAAGAAAGAAAAAAAAAACATTGAAGTTATGCAGAAGTCACATATGTAAGTATACATGAATATATATAAAGCTATGAAGTTATACATAAAAATGAGTTCACCAGTTCATGAAGAGATATGGAAAACTAACATCCACAAAAGGCAGGTGCTGTGTACATGTCTCTGCCGAATACTTCCAAAGAGACACTGCAAGCTCCCAAATAAGTATGAGTCCATAACTTTTGATGAGGTCTACCTTGTTCAAGATACTATTTATCATGAGTGAAGAACGGCTTTTAGACTAGGTTACTTGCATTTGCAGAATCCAAAGGTGCAATTGGCCTGAGTTGGACTTAAAAGGATTCACTATTTTAATTTCATTTCACGTCATTAAAAAAGACAAACCTTGATTTTAAGCAGCATCACTTATTCTCCAATATGCAATTCCTTCCAATTGGCTCAACTACTTTCTTTTCTTTCCAGCTGATCAACAGAAGGTCATTTGATTTGATCATTGTTATAGATTATGGATAAATGTGTCTTCCAGTGAGCTTTCAATCCTAATACAAACTTATTCTTATAAAGCTGAAACATTATATAGCAAGATATAAAAATAATAGGTATTGACAGGATCTGCTGAAGTCAAATTTGTGTCCAAAATTAGGAAAAAAAATCTACCTTGCCTTGATTTTTTTATTTTAATTTTGGATCATATATTGATTTATTTCATAGTTATTTCTTCATAAGAAGGTTGGGGCTGTAAGTTGGATCATAGTTAAAATAGGCTAAGTAGTGTGAGCAATTCTTCAAATACTTCTATTTTTAGAGAGAACTGGAAAGAGAAAGGGATATCTCTGCCAGGATCTTGAGTTACAAACGTCTGGAATCTGAATCTACATAACCCACTTTATATTTGCTTGTTGGGCAAGATGATTTTTTTTGCAGCATTTGGAGAGCACCCTGCACAGCAGGAGTCACATCCACAATTAAGGTTTTTAGGGAGCAATACAGCATGAACAAATAGATACAGATATAGTGGCCATACCACGTCTGTAGTAACACAGAGAAGAGCCTGCATTGAGTTTTTCCCCATCACACCATTCTCTTCTATGCTCATCAGGACACTGTCAATTAATCCCTTTCTGCTTCTTGGGACACAACAGATATAAGGCAAATTATGGAAATTCTAAAGACAAATCTTAATCTGCAGGAGCATTTCTCGAGTTCTCAGCATTTCACTTCTGATAGGAACAGCTTCTATGAACCCAGGAAAAGTTTATTCTGAACTTAAAAATCATATCTAAGTTCTGGAGATACGATTTGCTAAAACAATAAAACTGCACTTCATGTGCATGAGCCTATAGGCAGGGATGACTTAACCACAGCCGACTGGTTTTATCAATAGTCTCCCTTCCTTCCTTCCTTCCAATCTCATTAACACACATGGAAAAGTGTAGTCAGAAAAACTCCTGGGTATAGAATTCTCTATAAACCTTAGCAATAGGTGTTTCTAATTATATAATTATGTTTTTTATTGTATTTTCATGGCTCCCAGAACTGTTCTCTGAAGGATCTCAGGGACAAACAGGGCTGTCCTTGTCATAGTCATGGAAGCAGGGACAAATAACATGACATAAAACCTCGTGCTAGTGAAGGAACCCCTGCATTCTCCTTTCCTAGGGATATTTTCTTCCCTACTAAATATCTCAGAATAGTCATATTTTGCTAAGAAAACACTCTCAGTAGACTATTCCTATTCCTCATATGTACAGTCCACGTATTTAATCCAAAGTATTTATGCTAACAGGATGCCATTCACTTAAGTGTTTGACAAAACTTTCAGTTAAACTTGAACCCGTCTTTCTAGTCCCCACGAGGCTTTTGCCATCCGCTGTCAGCAGAAAGCAAAAAGATAAATATATTTTGTAATTATGGATGGATGGACACTGTTGACTAATTTTTCTGTGCTTTCTGAGAACTATTGCTATGATTTTATTCATGGGTACAACACGAGTATTATTCTACTGAAGCAAAATGCCAAACGCAAAAAAGAGGATATATGTCAGAGAGGTAAAAAGATTAAAAAGTATTCTTAAACTCCGTTTTTCTTCTTACCTATTCTTTTCCTTTCTGAAAGTATGCAAGCATGATAGCCTGTTCTTCTAGAGCCAACCTTAATGATGGGTCTGTGCTCCAAGGACACAGCAAAGAGCAGAGCACGGCAGCACCTCGCTGATCTCATTGCACCGTGCGCTGCTTTGAGCCATAGGCAGGGATCCTTCCCTTTCATCCATCATTCACAACCAGCCACACTGATTTCACCATGTCAGCTCACAAAATAGCCCTGGCAGAGAGAAAAGAAGAAAGAAAAGAGCTGTCTTTTGTTGTTATTTTGAATATTAGCCGTACTGGCTAATATTTCAGATTTCATCGTCTCTGCTCTACTTCAGAGACTCCAGCAAAGGTCACATGAATAGGAGATAAAAATAAATAACAGATTTTCTGCTATTCTCTCGCTTTTAAAAGTTCCTCTGTTGTCTGTAAACACCAAGCACACATATCATTGCTCTGATGCTCCAAGAACCACACTGATTATAACATTTCATTGCCTCACTTGCTATTTCAATTAAGAGGCTGTTTCTTTTGAGCCACGTTTGAAAGCACCAAGGGCAGTGAAGGCACCTGAGTCTTCCTGGAAATCCGTGGGAATAGGGAGCTGCACACACGTGTTCACAGCTTTGATGTAGCAGTTTGAGCCACAGGGGCTGTCTCCATCCTCCCGCAAACCTGCACGGGGCCACGGTTTGAAAGGGAAAACAGTTTGGGGGGTGTTTAGCATTTGCTAACTGGGTCCGTTTAAGTGAACATATAACTAGAGGCAAGCCCAACTTCATTAAAGTAACAGGAAAATGACACCCTGCATGCAAATCACAACTGAGATTGAACTAATAAATGAATAGAACACCCACTACGCTTGCTTTGATCGTCTCTCTTATGATACAGAGCAGGTAATCTGTCCACAAAGCTGAGCAAGAAACACCTTTCAGCACTTCTGCATTGCACACCTGGAGAAAGCAGCCACGTTCTTTCAGGCTGACACACTCCAAACATCAGTTCTGGAGAGCAGTGTTTGATTTGATCCTTCAAGTGAAGGAGCTAGAGCCAAAAAGATGTGTTTCAGGATAATACAGAGACTAACATGATGCCTCTAACCACAATTACTTAATAATTAATATTGCTCCCTTATTTTGCCACACAAATGCCACATCGATCTTACCTCTCATTTAAATAAATGAGAGGTAATTGCTGATCCATGTTTAAAGCTCACAATAAAAGTCTTAATTATACAGAAAACTTAATCTTTATATTTAGAAAATCATTAACGCTGTTTCCCCTAATGATAAAAATGAATGAGTACATCCATCACAACAAGAATAAAACCACTATCAGATAAAAATAGGAATGAGAACATAAAGAAAAGCAAAATTTTCCAACCTACTTGCTTGTGGTTTTTGCCTTATTTATCTGAAGATCCTGCAATCATGAGGCTCAGGCTTAGGCAGTGCTTCGCTCTACGGAGTGTTGCAGATAAGAGCAGACCCAGCTGCGTAATTACAGCTTGAACCACTTCATCCTGAAGATGTTGCAAGGAAACACCCATCACAGCTGATTTCCTTTGATACTGAGTAGGTGAGTGAAGAGAGGAAGGAGTTCATGTCTCTTTTACCTTGCCCAGACATTTTTAAAAAAAAAAAAAAAAAAAAAAAAAGCAAGAGACAGTCACATTCAGTCTCACCTAATCTCAGGTCTTCACAGCTGCTCCATGCATCCTGCAAGCAACCTGGCAGGTGCCAGCATTGCCACAGGCAGCAGATGCCAGGCCCCAGATCCCTGGCGTTGCTAGTCCTTGGGATGCCTGGCATCTGGATAGATCTGCTGATGCATGAGCTTGACAGCTGCTCTCTAATAAGAGTCAGGAACAGAATCTTGTGGGCCCAGTGTGAAGAAACCGCCACCAACTTCCAATCTGGGATAGCAGCTCTGGGGCCACCTTCACAAGCAACATTTGCTATAGAATTATAAAGGACTATAGGACTATCCCCTTTCTTAAGAAAAGCTCTCGACTTAGTCAGCAACATACATTCACTCCTACAGATTTACAACAGCCTGAAATACGTCGGAGTGGCTCATGAGAGTTGACATCCTTACAGCGGCAAACAAGCTGAGCATGTCATCAATGAGCCTTAATTTCATAACATCCTCGGTTTCTTTTGCCCTAGAAAGGAAGAGGTGCTTTTGCTTTGCGTTAATTTAGATGACATCTAACGTCGGACAACTAACGTTGATGTAGGTCAGAATTCCCTTTTGGGCAGTCGCGTACACACTGCCAAGGAGAAACCCAGGCCCTGAGGGGCAGACGCCAAAGTAGGAGCGAGGAGACACGTGTCCTGGTGATGTAACCTGTCTTGTTCCTACAGCAGGCACTCAGTGTGCTTTTTTAAAGAAACCATCCTGTCCTACAAAGACGTCTCCAACCTCCTTTCCTTGCCCTGCTCTCTCCAACAC
>NW_010588318.1:4848-31300 GCF_000705375.1 Tinamus guttatus | reverse complement strand
TAGAAAGGTCTCATCTTGGTCCTCCCTGCCCCACACCTAGTGTGTTCATTTCTTAATGTCCTGTTTGGGAATTGCAAGTGGACTTTGTTGGGAGTCATGCGTATGAACTAGCCCTTCCCATGAGCTCTTGTCTTTGGGGATGTACCTGGCTGGTTCATCCATGTTCAGCCTTCCCAGGCTCGACTTCCAGTGGCAAGTGGAAGTCCTTAGGGAGTCCATAGGAGGGTTGAAGCCATTTTAGCACCTGAAATCCAAATCCTGCTCTTTTACGATGCCTCAAACACATTGGACAGCAGAAAAATACGCTGGCATCAGGGACCACAACCCTGTTTTGCTGCAAAGTGCCTTGAATGTAAAACACAAGATGATCAGGGTCAATCAGAGCAGAAAATGAAGGGTTGTGTTGTTAAAAATACTAGAAGTTAATAGAATTAAAAAGTGGGGACAAAACAAACACTGGAAGGGCAAAATTGAAAGATGACTGAATATTTCAAAAGACCCATTCAAGGCTACTTATCCTCTCTTTCTTCTGGTTTTATTTACAGCATTTGCAAAACTATCTCTGGGAAGAGGCTCAGCAGAAATGTTGGGCTTTTAAGATCAATGATTATATTTGGAAAAAAAAGAAAAAAAAACACTGATGAAAAAGATGGCATTATCACTGAACTATTCATATTCAATTTAAAATGGATTAGAGAGCACTTTGAATGTAAGTGCTTCACTTTAAGTAGCAATGATATTTCAACTATGTATACAGTATATTACATTTCATCTCTTTGTACTTCTTATGAAGGCTTCAGCTCAGCTTCTTGTATCTACGCTATTATTAAAGCTTCTTGTTGTAATAAATTAAAGAGTATAAATGTACTTTTATATTAATCCTTTATGCAAAGCCCCTCTCTTTGCCTCTTCAGCAACCTTCAAAAGTACAGATGTAACCAGAGACAGAAGAGTGCTCCAGGAAATAAAGAAGAAAAACAAGAGGAGGAGGAGAGGAGGAGAGCTGACTAGAGTGGTTATCTAGATATCTGCACCATACCACTTGTGCAAATCAACAGCTGGCAGAAATGAGACTTATCTTGTAGTGAGAACAGGCATTACCCATATTTCACTTTTTTTTTTGGTGCTGTAAACATTACAAAGAAATCTCTATGTGTAGTAAATCTAGTAAATGTTTTTTTCTCACATCACAAAACAGACACTCTAGTGAACTTTGTCCAGACTGTACTAATCTCTCTAAACCAACTGCACAATAAATTCCCATAAAAATTGCACATTGCATATTGATTTTCCTCTTCATATCTTACTATATCAAGTTCTTTCCGAAGCCATACCACAGCTATTTCTTCCTTAAATTTTAACAGTTCCTGAAGCTGTAAGCTGTAATTTAGCTTTCATAAAGTCATGTGTATGTACACGTGTCTTACATAAAATGTCATTGATTAGAAATGGAGAAAATGGGCATCCAAATTTCCACAGTTTATAGATGACAACACCACAGACTCCTTCAGAGAGCAAACCTCATTAATCCTCTCAAAGACAGCAAATATTGCCTTCGCCAGGCGATAGATGTGCTTCCTTAATTCATCATCATCTCCATCGCATCTATTATATCTATCAAAGAGCATGTGGGTACCCTTGAAATGATGAGACCACATTAGGTCTGGAACTAGAAGAGCTCTAGCCATCATAGCACAGTATTGGGTTGCTTTACCACTGTTGGGACAATAAAGTTGTCTTTATAAAGTTAATTTACCCTTTGGACATATTGGCCCAACTAGCACTAGCTCACCAGTCACTCTCCATTCCTCCATATAAGTGTGCACCAAGAAGCTCTAATCTTAACAAGACCATATTCACCATACCCAGAGATAGCAAAACCTGACATTTCACCAGCTTCTCAAAATATTACACAATATACAAATGCCTAACAAAGTAATTAATGTAAAAAATGAAGTGGAAAATATTAGGATTAACAAAGGATATTTTGGTACATCACTCACTTTCTGGGTTTATATTTGCTGCACATTAAAAAGGATGATAATTTCAGCAGGTCTCCATTTAACAACAGCAAATTAACAATTAATATTTTATTGCAATCCAATCATCAAAAAAAGAGATGTATAAAAGTTTAAAAATAACAAGCTAGGAATATAAATGAAAGCTAAATTATATTCTGAAAATGGGATTCTGAAATTAAATTTTAAATTATCAAATTGGGATTAATAATATAAAGTACATATATTTTAATGACTTTTGAGTGCCATTTTTCCATTTGGGAAAGATTCAAACATCCTAAGAAGTAATTCTGTGATGCAGCTGACTGACTGTCCCAATCAAGGCATCCCTTTTTTGGAGAAAATTGCACGTGGAGTACTACAGAATGGCATAGCAAGAAGTATCATCCTTGTAACAGACTTGTTAAATGGGGGGCTTAATTGTTTTGTTCTCTAGAGACAATTCAATCTTTCTCATTAGATATCCCAGTGAGGAAGCCTAAAAAGTCATGTTGCTTCAGAAGGTCACAAGGAGGATTGAAATTACTATAGTTCTGTCTGAAAACATTTGGTGCAAAACCTGCCTTTTATTTTGAGGAAGGAAAATATCAGAAATCTGGAATGGCTTCTCTGTTCCATTTTCTTTCCTATCAAGTCTTACAAGTGGAATCAAGACCACTTTTACCTCACGTGTTAAAGAATTCATCTCTAAAAATGGTTATTTATCCATCTTTCTGTTGGTTTTTCTAAAATATTTGATCATATTTACACAATAAAAACAACTGAAACTATTTTTCCAAAGCAAGACATTATCCTCCACTCTTCTTTGTTAGAACAGCCAATGTTTTAAGAATAAATGGTGACAACTGCAGTAAACAGAAACAGCAATCAACTCTGGAGATGGGGAAAGCCTGTGCTAAAGCCTAATACATAAAGACAGATTAAAAAGAAAGGAAGATATTGAGAAAATGGAAGAATAACTCATTGAAGCAAAGCGGAATGGCTTCAGTAACTTACTTTCCTTCCCCCTGCAAAGTTCTTGATCACGGTGGTAAAATAAACCACTTTGAACAGCCTCTGCCAGCACCTGATACAGGTGCATTTGGGGAGGTAATGTATGTTAAAACATACTTAAGAAATGCGCTTACCTTGCTAAGCAGATTTGTTGAGAAAAATCATTTACTCCCTACAAGAACCATAAATATCATCATTAGCATGTAAATCACAGCTACTAGCACTGGCAATAATGTCCTTACATCAATGCAATATTTTTTACGCAACTCTGTCTTCCACCCAACAATCTACCATCGTGACAGCCCCAATCTCTTATTTAATTTGTTCCTGACCTTCCAGATAATGCTGCCTGTTATGTGCTTGTAGTTGTTCCTTGGCTATAATAGAAACATTGTCCTGAAAAATTGCTTTTGACCCTCTTAGAGGTGTGAATATTGAATTCAGACAGAACTACTCTGCAGTATTTTCCTAGAAGGAATTAGGCTACATACTTCTGTTTATGGATTTCTGCCTTAAACTGAAATATAATTAAAAAAAAAAAGAAACAAAAACAACAACCAAGTAAACAAAAAACCCTTAATAGCAAATAGAGTATTCATTTTACCAGGAAGCACTTCTTGGAGATTCGGTTCTTTTATATAATTCCTCTTAAAATACCTTGGCTTCCCCTACATTAATCCAGCCAGTGTAACAACACAGAATGATAGGAAAAACAATTATTTTATCTTGTAATTCCTGCCTTAAATCCAACAAAAATGGCTTTAATTTTCAGGTGATGAAAAATGAAGTATGAATTTTTCCTACATTATATTATTTTCACTATAAATAAATACTGGTATTACAATTTTTAATACTTTAAAGTAAATTTTTTCAAACATTTTAAAACTCATCTTTTTGGCATTTAGAGAGAACGCGAAGCAGATATTTTGACATCAGAGGATATGCTCTTTGAGGAAAATTTATACCATTTTCCTCTTCAGGTGTCATAGGGATCAAATCTAAAGAACAGCACCTGAGATATGCTCTTTGAGGAAAATTTATACCATTTTCCTCTTCAAGTGTCATAGGGATCAAATCTAAAGAATGGCACAAAGTATTCCAGCATAGGATAGGCACCAAAAAGCACCAAAAAAAGCAACAAAAATCTACTTGGAAACGTTTCAAGCGCGTGCTTAAGAAAAGGACTGGTTTCATTCCTAACTGCAGGAATACATGACGGTTTTGGAATTTTCAAGGAAATAATGCTAACATGGTTTGAATTTGCCAACATATTTCTGTTATGGCAGAATATTTTGCCCATTTGAAATCTCTTTAAATATCGTGTCAGAGAAGGTCCTACAAAAGCAACTTAAATAAAAATATCACTGCACCCATTCTTTCCATAAAAATAGCCTCTGGGCATAATTAACTTCAGATGTGAAACAAATCCTTTTGGCCCTACTAGTAAATACTTCAGTTCCTCATGTCATTACCATCTTTTAAGACTAGAACAGAGAGACAAAGTTTTAAAAATTTATTATTTTTTACAGGACTGTGTTTGAGCCCCAATTCATGAAGTCTCTATCTATATAATATTAAGCAAATGAAACATGTTGTTCACTCCAATGTTACTCATCCATATTTTAAGACACAGACATGCTTAAGTCCTTTCCTGAAGATGGGTGTTTTTATGAATTACAGCCCCAGTGTGATTTGCATACATGTCGTGTATACGCAGAAAAATAAGTCAAATGAAAGAAAAAAAATGTAAAATGAACTAAAAGTAATGCAGACAACAGTCTTGTACTTGGTTTTTAAAGTTCATGATGTTCATATTTTTCAGGCTTTTTTATACATGTCAGGCTCCTGGGAATTCCCATAACCATTTGACCCAGGATCTGAGGGATCAAATATGACATCATGTTCACTATCAAAATGTCAAAACATTGTGTGCCCAGTATCACGACAATGAAACCACTTTCCTTCATGTTACCCTCAGAGATGGATAGAAAATAATGACTTTGACTTTAATGATTTCTACACCATAAGGGTCATCCAAAAATTGATTCTTTAGAACTTCAACTTTCAGAACTTTTAAATATCTTCCTGCCTTGAAAGGATTTTTCTTGTAAAGCCATTCTTAACCTAGAACCAAAAGTACAGCTATATAACTGAGTGCTGTATATATAACATCCAAAGAAATAATACAAGTTTGAAAGTTACCATGTTATTAGAAATTAATTTCAGTTTATTAGGGTTTTCTAAGCTTAATTTTCTTACTTTTTTCAAGTAAAACAGACACTGCCTTTCCAAACCAATTAAGCAGTTCTCATGATTAAGATTAAAGAGCCTATTTTTAAAGAGTTTGTCTTAGAAGAGTGTGGTGAATAAAACTGCAAGAATAAAAAAAAAAAATCCTTATTATATTTCACGTGTCTCTGCTCTTCAGCTTCTGTTCTATATAACTGACAAGTACTGGGCTATATTAACAGAGATTTTTATGATCAGAATTTATGTTTCAAACACCTGATTAAACATCAATTAATAGCCTACACAGGATTCTTCAATAGCAGAGATTTCCAATTACGTGACAAATCAATTAAGTGGAAGAAGGCTAGGTTGTGAATATTTCCTGATTAAATGTGCCTGGATTAAGGATAGTAATAGCATACTATAATATGCTCCCAGTAAGGCAGAGGAAAAATTAATTTCATCAATGTGGGAAGAAAAAAAAAACCCTCTTTTTTAAGGGTAATAAATACATAAATCTGAAAGTATACTTAGTGAAATTGCTTGGCAAGAGAGGTGCCAGGGATCAGGCTCCACTCGATCCATCAGCACCCTCCCATGGGCACCTTGGTCACAACTGCAGGCCAAAAACCTGTGATTTCCTCCTCCCAAAACATAAATCAAGATGAAAAAAAAAAAAAAAGAAAAAAAAAAAGAACAGGTACTATAGACTAGCTGCATTGATTCAGGTGCGATCTAGTTAATTAAATCCATGCTAAACACCTTGCAAGCAAGCGCTAGGCTGCTTGTTTTTATCTTGTGGCATTTACAAATTATATTCTATTTAAAGAATAGCAAAGAACACTATTCTGTGAGCCAAGCCATCCTCTAAAACCTGTTCAGATTTTTTCTTTTCCAGTAGATCCCAATTTCTGAAATATTTTATACTTTGTTCCCTATTTCTTTCTCTAAAATACGGAGCTTAAAATATTTGGAGGTTTGTTTTTTTTTTTTTTTTTTATTTAAAAACCTTAAGAATAATATGTGATCATCAGCAGAGGCTACGTACAAGGGCTCAGGGCAGAGGATGTCTCTAGACCGGGTTCTGCAGGAGGTCCACGTTGTGCCTGTCCTGGGACCTCTCTATTTTCAGCCGTGTGACATTACGACAAGACTCCCAAAAGGATAACACTCTTTGTGGGATCCTCCAGCCTCATCCCAATGGATGATTACCAGCCAACAGGCCAGAAAATGCCCCAAATCTCCCGTTTTCTGGAAGCTGCAGGAGAAAACGTTTTCCCAAGTGATTTGCTTACAGTTGGTTGGATTAAATCTCTCAGTCATTTCAAAGTTGCAAAGGTTTTTGCATTGCACATACTGTAAGTCCCTCTTCTTGAATCTCTCTGAGCAATGCAGAAATTAATAACAAACGGGTACATTGATCCTGGAAGCAGACAGATATAGACAGACTGAAGGAACCAATTTATTTCCTGCAGTTTATGCTAATAACTTCTGATGAAGATCGAATGTGCTCACAGAGTGACAGCTCAAGAGGAAATTGTCTCAAGACTGGAAAATTCTCCAAAACTGCTTCTTAATGTCACCAACTGGATGCTCACCAGGACGGCATGCCAGCGGATGGCCAGTCAGCACGACAGCGAGCAACCTGCATGTTACACTGCAGAGCAAACAACTGTTTCATAGAATTTAATAAGCCCTTTTTTTTTTTTTTTTTCTTCCAGAAAGGAAGAACATAAGATGAGCATTCAGAGCGGAGGAAGATGTACTTAAACAAAAAGTGATTTCTACCAATTAAAAGGGAAATAGATTACATTTTCCAGGACAGTCATAACGGTAATTTAGTCATCTGATACATCATTAATGGTTTCATGCATAATTCCAAGTTTGTTTTCCCTTGTTATACTCCAGGAGCCTGCCCTGTCCCGGGAACGTGAAGCAGTGAAAATTTCATTTCACTTGTTAACAGCCATCAGCGTATAAAATGCTACTGGGATCTCTAAGGGAACATTTTTAGGGGGGTTTCTAGAGAATAAAAAGTGACCTTCATTGATGCTCTGCTCTCCAGTTTATTGATATTTCCTTTGCATATTGCCGAGCGTGTTTACCCTCATCGGTCATTATTGCTTTCATTTACAGTATCGAGCCGGAAAGCAAATAAGCAAGATGGGCAGGACTGTAGGGGAATGTAAACCCAGACTCATTGTATTAACCACAGTACATTTGTAATATCCTTCATTACCCTGTATAGAGTGTGTAAAACTGACACCTCATTATACTTTACTGCTGATTGCACTCGGGAGTGAAACATTATGCAGAAAGTTTGGACTCAGAAGTATTACATCTGCCAGACTTTGCCCTTGATTACATTTGCTTTAGAATTATTTTTGCAGTCTTTGGCCTGGCCAATTGAGGTAAGTTCAATCCAGGTGTGTTGCTTTTTAAATGCGCTAAATAGGGGCGATACCTCCCTCAAGCCCACGATGAGTCAATGCATTTTATTTGCAATATAGCATGCAGCATGGGAAAATAACTCTATGTCTGGAGATTTTCACAGCTGGAGACAAACTATTTGTGTATGACTGCATAAAAAAAGCTATTTTCTTCTTATGGACTGCAATTCCAATTAATTCATGAGTATTTTAGCACTTGTCCTTTAGCACATAACTTATTGACCAAATTAGGTGTTGTTCCTATCCCACGTTGTTGTCAGAAGCCAAACATTTTATGAAATAAGTTACAACTAGAAAATCCAGTACAAAATAGCACTGTCAAGACTTTGATTGCTTAAGCATTACTCAGAAAGAAATTAAAAATGGGTAGTTTACTAAACCTCAAATCCCAGGCTCCCAAACCTCTTGCTCTGAGGCTGGATTCCTGAAAGACCCCAAGTTTGGCTTTGGCCAAGGCATTTGGAGATGTGGGGGCCCGAAGCTTTAGAGGCTGCAAAGTCGGGAACCAGCCTAATGGAAGGAATCCTCACGGTCCCGATGTTTGACTAGGTCCAGAAATGGGGAAGAGACCCTAAAAGCCATGGAAGTGTCTCACTCAAAGTGGTGCTTGCTGCAATATTGGACTATTTGAGCTCACTGGACCCAGTAAGTTCTACTGCAATTATATGAAAATTAGATAACAAGCAGCTCACGCTACAGGAAACCCCAAGACTGTCAGCACAAAGCGAGTCATCTACTAAAAAAATTATTCCTTACCCCCAATCAACTGATGTGCTTGCTTCCCTGTTTGCCGTGCTAATACTTTTAATCCTTTTTGGGTATTGTCAAGGCCAGCACGTACCGCAGATTTCCTTCTTCCTGTTCAGCACTTTTTGCTGCTCATGTTGAAGACATGAGGAATCCAGCAGCAACCCAACACGGTAGCTCTTGAGTCTGGATCAGCAGAATGGGTCCTAGGGCAGCTGGTTCACCCAAAAACATATAAACACCAATTTTAAAAGGCTGATTGCTCTCTCTGACTTTTCATGTTAGTCACTATGTGTGGGGAAATGATTTCCTTCAAAGGGAGCTATGTACTTAGTGAGAGCAGAAAGAAAATAACTATGTCCAGACCAGCCTAATAGCTGCTCAGAGACCCAAATCCAAGAGGAGTTTTACTACTAGGGAAGGGGAAACAAAGAAACCAAAGCAAAAAAAAGAAACAAAACAAACAAAAAAAACCCACCACATCCCACAGAAACAAAAATCTCTTCTCTGCATCTTTCCACGAGCGTCAACCCCAAGTGCCTGCTTGTTTTTCCCTAATTTTAGCCTGGATATTGTGAGTCTGTGTCTTTAATCCTCTTTACCAAACCACGCGCTTAGTACTTCCTAAAATATTACCAAAGCTCCCTCAAATTCCTAGCTCCCCAAGAAAGCATTTGAGGTAGTCTCATCCCATGTGTGAAAGTATTAAAAGCTTGACACTTAGCATGCAAAAGGCTTATTCACTCTTCTTGTGCCATCTTTCTCTTCTTCCTAAAGTGTGTTAAGTATGTTATGCTGGACAATGTATATATTGTCCGCTTATTTTTCATTGTTTTCCTTAGAAACATATTTCAGTGTTTAATATCTGACCATCTTAGGTGTGATGTTACTTATTTTTAAAACAAGCTGAGCTTTTTTTTTAAGAGTAGAAATGTGTAAGAATAGTCAAAGCACTCATTAGAACAAGCCCTACCTTTCACTTTTCCGTTATAGACTTCAAAAATTGGTAATAGTTTGTTTTAGCTGTTAAAAATCCTTCCAGCATCGAGTTTGCCGAGCACAGGTCCTGGTGGGTAATTTCTTTCTTGGAAATGTCTGCTGTTAGACTGTGGGTCAACCTGATGTCCTCATGGTGATGGAGCTTGAACCAGTAGGTCCAGACTTTTTCATAGATGCAAAGTCAATCCTGGACAGAAGGAATGACAGCAAACAGCCAAAACCTCATCAGAGGCAGCAAAAGACCTTCTGAAAGCTGTTGCCATTCCAAGAGAGGTAAAAGGGGAACACTGAAACCAGGGATTAGGAGCTAGTTTACGGATGGAACATGGTAATGTAATTGCTAAAATTTGCATATCATCAGTACCAACCAATGGAGAAAGGCTGAGAGCTAACTCTCCTATTTTATATTTCAGAAACACATGCCATAAGAAAAGCAAATGCATATTAAAATGAGCTTTAACTTCAGAAGCTCAACATTTCGCACAGAACCGCATACAAGCTTTGTTTTTTCCCACAACTTAAATGTTTACGCCACCAATGGAGACAGAAACTATGCTAATTTATTTTCTGTCTGCATCTTTTGCCACAGTAACTTCACACACTTTATATTGGAGGAAAATTTCCTTAGGTCTCCTTGAAAGAGAGATCAATGCAAGCTTTAACTTGTGCAGTCTGGATTTTTCTTATTTCTATGGAACTCCGTCAACATCAAATGAATTTTCCAATAAAATGCCAAGACGATCCAGTCTTCCTGTGGTCCAGCCTCCGCTTGTTCAGCCTTTAAGGGCCTTTGGCTCTCCAGCAGTTCTGCAGCTGGGGGTAGAGGTTGGAAACTTCTGCTTTAATTTGGAAGGCATCACTAAGCGAGCTGCAAAGGGAACCGTGAGCGCCCATCCTTTGAATTCAAGATTTCACGGCTTGTTTTCAAGGTAGAAAGTATTTATCTGCAAGCTGAATAATCAGCTTTTCAACCTTGTTTTCTTCTGACACACTTAAAGACTTTGCTGAATTAACTTCAAACTGTCAAAAATGCCCTGAAAAAGAAAAGAAGAAAAAAAAAAACCTCTTGGTACCAACAACATGCATTAAATGTTCAATAAAGATGGAATTTACTATGCTATTTTGGTAGATATTTTTAAAAAATAGGCTGGTAAAAGGTGCTTTCAACATTTATGAAAAGCAGCTTATGTCATAGCTCCAGAAAATATATACAGGCTTATTTAAACTAAATCCTTAGGGGAAAAAATACACATATTTATGAGTGCACAGTGACCTAGCTGTTTCATTACCATAATAATAGCTTTTGTTTTTTAATTTAAGAAAAAACAACTAAAGGCTACATGTAGAAAACCTTTTTTTGTTGTTGTTATTAGTGGCTGAAAAAAAAGAAAATTTGAAGGTATAGGGAAGTGACAACAAAGCAAAGTTGAGCACCTCATCCTCATCTTTCATGTAGAGAAACTCATGCGCAAGCATATGTATTGATACATGTATTAATATATGCATATAGGGAAAAATTGGACATTTTAGCTGACTTTACTTATTCTAACATTTAACCACATCCTTTTATAGAACGAAATTACCCACTCCAATATGGTTTTGTACTTCAGTGACTCCAATTTATTTCGCAGGCCTTTCCTGCCCGTCGTTCTGTTTGTGCTGCGACACGTCCCATCTCCAGGAGCCATTCCCGGTTTGCAAGGACACCGCTTCCCGGCCAGCCGAGGACGCAGCGAGGACACTTGGTTAACAAGATGCCATGCAAGTCTTTACATTTCGCTCTGCATGAAATGAGATAGAGCCAAAGTCTCTAGAGCTGGGATGAAAGGTGAAATAAGCTGTGTGCCAGGCAGCACCGATCCCAACGGACACACGGGAAGCAGCTCAGCAGCAGTCACATCCAAGGAGGAAGCTCCAGCAGCTAAGGAACATGGCTTGGTTCTCACTCGCTGGGCTCCCAGCACACACACCAGGTTTCTTTTGCTAGCATTTTAAAATAAAGTCCTCAATGATCTAAAATATTCTGTTTCTGTGTTTCCAATATCAGCGGAAACTGGTTGCATCTGGAAGGGATTTTAGGAAATGTTTAATGAGCACACGCAGCACGTGAGCTGCTTGGACTATGGCTCCATAGCAGCTTTGCTCCACCCTTGCCTCAATGTATTGATGTTGGAATACTTTAACCAAATGCAACTGAAAAACGTGGTGCCCCTGCTGACAGAATCTGCTCTGCTCCACTCAAACGGTGCTTGTGTGTGACACAAAAACTCTACTCTGAGAGGTGGTGGATGCAAGTAGGGGATGGCTTTGGCATCAACATACCCAAAGAACCTGCAGTCCACAGGATGCTCAGTTCACCAAGCTCTGCTGAATAACCTTGTGTTGGATTCATGGCTAGTCTAGGACAGGCCACTGTGATTTTCCTATTAAAAGTTAGTATAATTTTTTCAGAAAGATTTGTGAAGACAGCAAAATTTATATATTTATATATTTTGTTAAGCCTGAACAGAAAGATAAGGCCCAAAGCTTGGTCAAAGTTACCTCAGCCTCCTGAGCACTTGGACATTTTTAGTACATAAGCACATAGAAGAGACGGCAGAACCTCCTCTCGTGAAACATGTCCTCCACAGAACTCAATTCTCCCAAATTTTACGAAAAACCCAAGTGGGATCAGATCAATAGGTCAAGATGTATTTCCAGTTTTATTACAGAACCACACATTTGGGGTCTGGCAATTAATAAACTACTATAACGACTAGTCCTTTCTTACACTGTGTGCACGATGCTGGGAGCTCCGCGAGAAGGTGGGAATGGCTGCAGCAGCACAGAGATCTTGCAGAATAATTACCGTTGTTCCAACACCTCGAATACAGCATTAGTCACAAATTAGCTTGATAGTCCAAAGTTCTAATGACCTTTTACCTTGTGTGGAAATAAATCCTGCAGCAGCCCTTTTTAGTTTCAGTAATTAAAGGCATTTAAAAGTTTTAGCTAGAAAGTACACAACCCGATAAAGACAGACGTGGCTTCAAGAGCTATCTCCTTCCCTTCACAGAATTCCCACTGTGTCAGGAAATTGCAGCGTGTCCATCGTTCAGTTTGGCTCAGCAACAAGGGATTTCCACCTACTCACGCCTTGCTTCTCATACCTTTACTTTTACATTGGGATGTCTCCATGGGAAAAATATATATACATATATATATATATATATATATATATGCTGCTATGAATATGTGCCAGGATCAAATGGAAAGAGAGAATTGGAAGAAAGTTCTGAGTTCAAGAGAGCCAAAAAGCCATAAAAGGCCATTTCTTCAGATGAAGTGCAGAAGCATTTGAGTGCTCCGGCATTATTTTTTTTCCTGTAGATAACGCACTTCTCTAATTAGTTTTTAAGGATAATCTGTTATGCCGGCTGGTTTGTTTTCTTCATTAAGATATTGATTGCTTTCCATAGATCCATGTGCAAGTTTAACTGCAAAACTCTCTCTTAAAGGTTCCAGTGAAACTGTGCAAGGGGACAGGTTTAAAAGATGCTGAAGTGATGAAAAATAAAGGCAGAATTTTCAAATTCTTGAGAAATTCCTTGATTTCAAGGGAGTTACGATTATTGTACCCTTACAAATCATGATATTAGTATAGAATTTATGCAACCCTAAGTCACCAATTCGAGTGAATAAATATGCAAAGCATTTACATTGACAAGGAATTATACTAATTGAGAAGATAATTGACTTATTTTAAAAGTTTAAACTGTAAATCAAGGGGTATAATGTCCTTTCACATATAAAGTAAAAAGAAAATATATATTAAAGAAAGGCTTACCACTTGAAGGCCAAGGAGGACGTAAACAGTTGTTCTTTACTGTATGTGCTTGACCACGAGTTCACTGCAGGGTAATTTAATGTGCTGCAAAAAGTCCTAGAGTCAGAAACTTCTGTTTCCAGAGAGAGCACAGAAATACATGTGTTCTGTTTTCCATGGCTTTCCACCTTTCAAAATTGGTCTGTGCTTTAAATAACAATTACACAGCCTCGCCATATATAATTAAACTGCATTCATTATAAGATTATTAGCCTATTAAAGCCATCAGCCTCTCACTGATAAATAATCAGTCTAACTATGTGCACTTGCCTCTTGGTTACAATTAAGTAACGATAGCTACTTCATTACCACGTGCCAGCATCTTTGCGGTTAGTGGAAACCATTAAGGTGGATAATGGTGATATCCTTTTCCTGATTTGGGGCAATAACTAATATTAACAAATATCAGGCAAAACAGCATTTGGCCCTAACTCAGAAATATGGCCATTTTTCATGTCGTTTTAGAGAAGTGTGTGATAAGACTTACCCCAGGATGGCAGAAACCCGACTTCCCTGGCTGAGGCAACAGGAGCAGCCTGGGACTGGAAGAAAACACTGGGCCTGGGCAGTCCCTGAGAAGATTCAAGGTAACACAAGCAATTCTTAATCAAATAAATAAAGAAATTAGCAAAAAGTTATATCCATCTGTATCTTCTTGCTACACTACTCTTCTCTGTTCCATTCCTATTTCACTATGGTAACAATTCAGTCAGCAAGTCATTTTTTTTTTTTTTTTTTTAAGGAATATATACATCTCAACATGAATTTGCCCATGTTTTTCCTACTATACTACTTTTAGAGCTTGCACAGAAATATGTGTTTTGTTTGTAAGCTGCTTTTCTTCTAAGCCACTGGAAAGCTGTAGTGAAACCCTGAGTATCAGCACCTGTTTTCCAAACTTGGAAATAGTTATCAGTTTCCATGTCACATTAGAAACACAGTGGAAAAAGTTGCACAACACAGTGGGAAATCTCTGTAGCATTTCCCTAACCTCTTTTCAGGATACCGTTGCCAGGTAAACTGAAGCGAAATACGGTAGCATCTGGCAAATGTTAAAAATGAGGATTGATCACTAACATACAAACGTGCATCCTGAACAAGCTGGAAAAAAGCTAATTCCCCATTTTTAATATATAAAGAATTGAATACAGGGCAAAAACATATGGAAAAAAAATACCATTGAGTGTATACAGATAATATTTTGGGATTTTTGCTTGGACCCAATCCACCTGGTTTCACAACGGTCAGCTATTCAGTTCTATTTCCCTGCTTCCCCTCACAATTTGTTTGTTGTGTGGTTTTTTGTAACATTGAGTATTTCCTAACACATGTATTGCATTTCAAGTCAAGTTTCTTAAACATCTGTTAAGAATAGACATGCTAATTGTCTGTTGGCTTTATCCTACCCAGCAAATGGGAATCATGCAGAAACTGTGGGGAAAAAAAAAAAAAAAAAACCTTATTGCTAAATTTACCTTTTTTCACACTTGCCATCTCCATCTGCCTCATTTTTAAAGTCGTTCTTTTGTCAGTACATGGATGATTTTAGGTGGCAGAGCTGATATTCTCACACAGCCCCTTAGTGCGAGCCAACACGTAACTCAGCATCTATGGAAAGTAGCACATGAAACATCGATATTCACAGTTCCTGAAAAGCTGTTTGTCAGACTTTTGTTTCTTTAAAAACGAAAAAAAAAAGCTGCAATTTGATGTATGTTAGAGGAAACAATAAGCAAGGGAGAAAAGCAATAAACAAAGGAGCAAAAGTGCTTGGAGAGATTAATCCTCCCAGCAAGACAACGGAGCAGCCGAAACCCCCAATAACCCGGAGCCCAACCAGCAGATGAATGGGGCAATCATTTGATATGAATCAGTCCATAACAGAGATAAAAACTGAAAAGGAGAAATGGGAAGAGATGTGTCTTTTTTTTTCTTTTTTGTCTGATTTAAAACTAGATTACCTCCCCCCTTTTTTTTTTTTTTTTTTTTTTTTAAAAAAATTGTAAAACACAGTCAATCCTCATTTTTGCAATCTCATTACAGCATTGAGCCAAACTGCACAGGTTTAACTGACAGTGGCTGCACTCTAATAGTTTTTCCTCACACACGTGAAACAAATCAATCCCACAAACCTGCCTTAGTTTCCATGGGCTCTTATTAAAAGGTGTTAGGAGATGAAAATGCAGATCTGTTGGACCTATGAAAACACCAGGCACTTGGTATTTCAAGCTCTCGAGGAGCTTTAGCATTTGCCCTGCTGTGCTGACTGCATTAAAACATGAGGAACGCGTTGTGCAAAGCACTTCCTACCACCCTGCACAAATCAGATCATCCTTTCCCACGAGGATGCAAGACAGACGGATGCACAGCTCCCCTAGCCTGGGAAGTCCCTTTAAGCAAAATGTTTATATTTTGCATCAAACTTTAGTTTTCTACAGTTTGTCCTGAGCACAGAAATCCAAATGCATCTTCAGCAGTGCAATCAGCATTAGCGTAAGGTATATGTGCAAATATATCATATATAGGATAACACACTTAGACAGAGTTCCAGTACAGAGTGAACTGTCCCATACAAAAATATTAGCTGCCAGATCAGATCACAGCAGAGATGCAATAACTTAAGCTGATCCGCTAAATGCAGAGGACTGCAGGAATGACATCCCACAAGGACCATCAAACTTGAGTTACAAACAGACCTGATGGACAGGAGGAGGAACCCTTGACCAAAGCACCTCACCAATATTTACATTTCTCCCACCTTTCCTACCCGTGGCAGAAGCCAAGGGATGAGGACCTGGCTGAGCAGCGCTTACCCACGTGCCAGATGTTGGGATTTGGCTGGGATACTCTCCTAAACATTTGCAGAGCACACAAGAAACTCCCATAGAGCAGAAATAAGGCAAAAGGGAGAGAGTTATTCGAGGAAAGGTTTTGCCAGCAGCTGGACTCAGACTGCAGCATTTAGTTGTTAAGAAGCATGTTTATAAAACTATGATCCAGATGGCCTCTTAGTGTCTCAGTAATTGATATAAAGCTGAGATAGTAATAAGGCTTTAACCAAAAATCTCTCTGTAATTTAGTAACCTTATTTCTAGCAACTGACTTTGTACCAAAGGGCAGCATATTCATCTTAAACAGTTGGTCCATTACAGGAAAGTAGTTTGATACTCCAGTTTTTAATCACATAGATCATCTGGGAAGAGCATGGGATTTTGGTTAAGACTTCACAGATTTCAGACAGGACTTCACAGATTGGGCTTTGGGCATCACTAGCTGTTGCCCAGACTATACTGAGAACTTTTAGACGTGTTTTATGTGGAGAAAAATAAACAACCAAGCCTATTAATCCTTTAGAGCAGCTACAGCTGCTGATGGCTTAGTCTCTGATTTCCAGAGACTTGAGAGTCACTTTTATAATTCTAACAATAGATTCTTGAACTCGGGGGAAAAAGTATAAATAAAAAAAGAAAAACCACAAACAACAAAACCACACACACTAGGGCAAACTGTTAGGCTATAAAACACAAGCTAATTAAAGCTGTGATTGAGATGACTCACAGTGGCATTTTTCCAGCAATTGACAGACTTGTAAAGTAACAGAGAGGCGAGTTACTGTCATTGGCATTAACATCAACTTAAGGAGCTGACAAACCTGAAAACAAAGAAGTGCCACAAAAGCTCCTGACTAGCTACTTGCCAGGAGAAATGTGTTTCTGGATGTGTTTCTGGAAGGAATGGCCTTCCATGCAGAAATTCTCCTCTTTTGGCTGCTCTCCCCACTTCTCCAAGGCTGATGCCACTAGAAAGCGCTTACTACCAGTTTGGAGATAGGTATTTAAATAGCACGTTGGCATCTTCATAAGCAAGCAGATAAGGATAAAGTTCAGTTTGCGTTTGACAAATGCAAATTTGGCACTTCCCATGAGTCGCTTACTCCAGGGCTCTTCCCATCGAAACAGGCTCTTCCGGGGATATGACCACGTTAGAAGCTGGTCCCCTTTCACTGCGCACACAATCCATCTCAATCCATAATTAATGCATTGACCTTTTTATTTGCTTATTATCCTTACAGAAACATCTCCTGACCTTCATTCACAGGGGACTAACAACAAAACACCATCTCCCTGCCTTTGCTGTTCTTAATCTCAATGCAAAACCTCTCTGCTGTATCATCTAAATACATACATCACTTCTCTACAAGCCTCCATAATCCCTTACCAATAACATCCCAGCGCCTCTTATTTCATTTTGTGTATCCTTTCAGTAAACTCTTGATGCTCTAAATCCCCAATCATTTTTCTCGTTCAGCCATGTCTCACTTATTCCCAGACTTCATACTTATGCTAAAACATTTGTAACTCCCATTCAGCAATCTTATTATATAAGATATGCAGCTTCTCTCTTAGCTCTTCTTTGATTTACACCCTTGCTAGAGGTATCTTCTACCAAACATTGTTAAGCAGTGGATAAGTTACCTTGGGATTTAGGCAGTGCCATCTAAATCTCTCTCCTCCTTCACTACTTCAGCTAATAAAACATGGAGAATAATTTTCCATTTTAGGATTCAGGTGGGTTTCTCTGTAACTCATGAGAGACGGCCCCCTTACAAATATTATTCTGATTTTTTTTAGGTTAACCTATGTGCTCCTTTGAAAACTGACCTTCAAGCATCCAGCTTTAGACAAGAATTTCCAGGCAAGAGTTTCCTGTCTTCTGCCAAGAATATTCAGGAGGAAACAAAGGCTGCAATGGAAGGGATCACAGCAGCAGCTTCTTGTTGGGCCATTACCTCTGCAGAGCACATCTCAACCAGGGCAAGGTTGAGCATCAGCCCCTTGCAAGAGCTTCATCTTCATCAGCGCCTAAGAGCTGAGGTCCTGCTCCAGGACTAGAGGCTAAAAAAAGGCTAGAAACCTAAAGGCTAAAGAAAATCCCCCACTATTTGGTCTGCGGATCACCTGAAGCCTCCAATAAATCCCACGGCAGTCTCCCAAAGTGCTTTCTAAAGGCATCTTGCTTACACAGCCATTGCTCCTAATGAGGTAATGTCAAACAGACTAAATAAGCATCTTATTTTAAAACTGGCTACCTTGCAACATAATAACAAATTCAATTAAAAATAAAAGCTTGTAAGCATTTTTTAGGATATGATTAGGAAATAACCTTACCCAATCCAGAGTTTGGACCGAGGGAGGTCCACCGGAGATACCTTGCTCGCCTGTGCCTCGTGTGATTTCTGCTGTGGGCATAGCTTTTTCTCTAAAGCACCAAAGGACTGCCCTCTGAAAAGGAGTCATTGAACATCCATTCACTGAAGAGCAGGTTGAAAGCTTAAACACAGTAATTCATTTACAAAATAAAAAATAAAATCCAAGCTGAGAAGAATCCTTTAACACGACTTCTTCCCGCTCTGCTTCCTCTTAATCTCTGGGTGACTCTCAGCCCCCTTTTCCTCCGGTGAACAAAATGAGCAGGATTTTCTTGACTGGAGATTAGCGGCAACCTGCAAGCCAGGCTTTGAGGTGGTTATTCACAACCACCAGTGATTTACGCCGGGACGGATCCCTGCAGCTCACGGTGCTTTTGGAGGACACAAATCCGGTCGGGTCCCGAGTGGCAAACTCCATTTTCAATGGCTGGTATAAAGAAGGTCAAGTAACTAATTTGGAAGGTACAGCATGATTTCAATAAGGAAACTACAGAAGCTAACCTTTCCAGAATGGTGTTTCACCTATAATGAATTAGATTTTAAATTGAATTTTAAAATAACATCAAAGATACTGTGATCCAACATGTCTGGCCATTGCAGGGATAAGGCTAAAAATAATGTTGGTTCAAAGAAATATCATACTTCTGTTCACTTCTTTGGTACTTGCACTAATAATTATGTCATCATAAAAGTTATCAAATTTATCCTGCTGGATTAAAATTCCCACTGCACATTCAAAGATAGTGGTGTCATATACACATAAAATTGGCTTAAGTAAAGTCAAGAAAAAACATTTAAGCAATGCAAAGCATTCCGGTCATATCACTTCAATTAGCTGCAAACATGATCAAAATGTTCCGCTTTTGGAAAAAGAACTCCATGTTCTAGCATTACTCCCTCTGAAATACAACGGTTCGAGTGATGCAGTATTCCACGGAATGGAAATAGCATCCAAGGGGCTTTCTGAGCCCAATGACCTCCCTCAGGGCACTCAGACCCCTGGAAACCTGTGCAGGGGTGAGACACAAGGCTGAGATCCCTCATCCATCCTGCACCCTCCTTTGGTCTTTTCAGACCACCGGGGACCCGTGAAATCTCCAGGCATTGACAGGGATTCCTCTATAGACCTTTCATGGGCTAAGCAGATACAACCCAGCTGCTGCAGCTGTAACTCGATGGCAATTGGCCTCTCCTCATCCTGCTTTCCTTCCTCACCCATTACAAGTCCCACGTCTCAATGGCAAAACCAGCAAAAGAGACTCAATAATTCCTCCACCACTTATTTCAACGTATCATGAAGGAAGCATAGGTAAAAACAACACAGGAGGATCTTAACTGAGTGCTGCCTGCAGAGGTCAGAACGCTGGACCTGCTTGGACATGATGCTGAGCAAACATTTACCATCCTGTAGATCAACATCAACATCCCGCGGGGCTCGAGCAGGGGAGATTTATTTCTGCAGTGCACAACACACATGGGCTTCTCCCAGTGCAGGTTTCTCATCCTCTCCCTATTCTTCTCGTCTAGTTGTTAACACAGTAATAAAATACAGCAACCCCAACAGAGACTGTAGTTTCTGATTTAGAGTAGACGGAAATGGTTGGAAAGCCTTATTTGCTTGTAACTTTGGTGGAAAATAGACATGTTTGTGGAAAAAGGAAATTATCTGACCTTTTTCTAAAAGAAAATATCTGACCTTTTTTTCCTGACCATAGAGCTAATCGACCTGTTCAGATACTACCAAAACCATCATATTTTTAAGAATATGACTTATTTAACATATGTTTCCTTTCAAAGCTCAACTTTACCTTGTTGTAAAAAAAATCCGCTGTGATTTTTCCAGATCAAATGAGTTTGAGTCAAGCTCTTACAGAGTTCATAGCTTTGAGTGTTAAGGGAACTCCTGCTGGAAACCCCACTGAAAGCCCAGAGAAGCAGGGAAATGAAATCTCTGAATGTTGGAGGAGTTGTGCTCATTTGTAGTGAAGTTCAATTCTACCAGCTTCAACAGGCATAATTTCAGTGAAGTAGACACGATTTTTTTCCCAATATAAGAAACTCCGCAAAGTACTGTATTTGGTAAATTTACCTGATTCTAGAAAATCATATAAATTTGGAAAATCTAATGGAATATGACCTGGAAATTTGATGGAAAATATGGAAAATCTGATGCTGTGGAAACTGCCTAAAGCACTTCAGAACTACTTAACAAATGAGTGTTTAGGTTTCAAAAGATAACTGTGATAAGCATCTTAGAGATGCAGCTGAGTTGTAGCGACAAATGGCAGCAATGGCTCTAACTATGCCATCATTTTCTGTTATGGCACCAAATACAGCATTGCAGTTCTGTATTTTGCTAATATAACGTGACTTTCCTTCGAGTTAATTGCTGCTTTTGGGGTAGCTTTTTGCAAAGTCTGCAGGACCGGCTCATCAGTCTGTAGCAAATTTCGGTGAGTGCCCATCACGGTGGACCCTTGGCTGTAGCTGTGAAGCCCACAAGTGGTTTTGTCAAGAGAAAGAGGGCAAATTTCCATCACTCAGAATGAAAATCATACGAACGTCCTCAGTTTTCAACGCTGCTGATTACTAATTGAACACAACTGAAGCAGACAAGAAATCATATTGCCACATTTACCTTCCAGGAATGCGCAGGTTTTTAAATATGAAGTGACTGAAATGAATGGCTTTTAACCTAGCTATTAGTTTGAAAGCTTAAGCATTTCTTCCACATACTTGTGCTAAACAGAGCTCTGCTGTGGCATTCTCTACTTGGGAGCCCTAACGTTAACGCTGTCACTTTGGTAGGTCTTTTAATCATCTAATCCAACTAGATTTGGGCTCTGTAGCTCATAAAATACCTTCAGAGAGCTCCACAAGACAGCAAAATACTTCAGGGGATGAATTTAGGAAGATCTTTCAGAGAGTAAAAATGTTTGTCTCGTGTGGCACTTTTCATTACTGGCAGGAGTAATGAAATAGGGACCAATTTCCCAAGACGACACAATTTCACTGTCACTCGGAGCAGCGTGCAGCATGCCCGGGGGATGCATATTTCAAGCAAGAAAGGTGAAAATGGATCGAGATGCTAATGGGTGCTCTAAACGTCAACACCTTCCTGCCTCCTCCTGCTGTCACAGCTAATTTTGGCTGCCAGGTATGTGGACCCATGAAAATGTCCCTGTCACCAGAAGATGCTCCTCTTAAGTGACTGTGAATGCTGACTCAGCAGCTGGTCTTTCCAAGGATGCCCAGGAGCTGAAGACTGAAACAGGTCGTTCCAGTCCTACTTTTGTGCTTTGGAACAACCACATGATTTTAAATACTCAGGATTTTGCCTGCATAGCCTAGGATTGGTCCTAGGAGGCTTAAGAACTCCACTGTATGGCAGCATATATGAAAAAGATTAAATGGCCTTCAACACCCTACTATAAAACTGAAAGCTCTGGATATTTCCTGAGGCTATTTTTGATGGGTTAGTTAAGAACCACGATGCTTAGATTTTGTTCTTTGATCAAACATCATTCATCTAGCTCTTAAAATAAGGAAACTAGAATTTTTTTTTTTTTCCCCTCCCTTCTGGTCATTGAAATAGGCTGTCAGGATACCATTTGCTTTATTGTCATGTAGTTGCTGACACTGCAGAAAAACACTATTAGGATGGATTTAACAGGAGAACAATGGCAGTTGTCTGCAAGATGCATCTTGCCTGTTCCTGAGCTTACAGAAGCCCTCCAATGTCTGTACATAAATACGTCCTGGGACTCTAATCCCGTCAGACGGGTTGCAGACAAGGAAGGTGGGAACAGTGAGATAGAGAAGATCCTGTTAACAGCCAGACTATTTCCAGGATACATTAAGGTTAAGCTGGGGACACCCATATCCTCCAAGAATCTGCTCTTCTACCAATGTTCTTAATGAGATGACTCTTCCTGGAGAGCTGCTTCCTCTCCTTGAGCCTCCCTTTCACTGCCTGTACAACAATAATGACTTTCTTGGCAAAGTTTTGGAGCTCTAGGGCAAAACATAATAAAGTTCAATAAAACACAAGCCCAGGGCTCCTCCTTTTGCATGACAACATTGATAGTTGGAAAGGGTGGTTTTTTTTCTCTAATCAAGGATGATGAAACTGTTCCAGTTATCTGAAAGCATGGGTCTTTTCTAAATGGAAAACTATTGTCTCGAATGACAGTTCATCAGTTCAGAGACTGCCTTTCTCATACTATCGTTTAGCTGGTATGAGATTATAGAAAGACTGATTGTTGCAGTGACATGACTGATGAGCTGGATCTGCACTTGCTGGGTAATATTTAACCTATTTCAGAACATCTGTCCGGTTAATGTGGTTTGCAAGAGAGCTTTCTGTCTTCTTGAGAATGCAATGACTCCCCAATTAATAAAAGGAAACTAATTTTAGACTGCTTGAAATGAACAATTAGAAGGCCCATAAAGGCGTTTCTGTGTGTGGTGTTAAATATAGCATGGATTAATTTGCTGGAGTGGTTAAACTGTACGTGACAGGACTTTAGTGGGAAAAATTAGTGTAATGCAAATAAAAATCTAAGCAGAAGACTGGCACAATTTATGGTTAGGGACTGGGCTTACCACACATAGTTTTGTAAATTCTGTATTTGCAAAGTGACTCTATTAAATATTCTGTGTAAAATTGGACCAGCAGGAGGATTACAGTTTAGTCACATAAAAACACTTTTAAATGAATCAAAACTCATTAAAAAGCTGTACAATTGCAGTCAACTAGAAGGAAAAAAAAAGAAACGCCCGGAACATTGGACATAAAGAATAGAGTTGTAAAAGAAAGGAAAAGGAAAAGCATAAGAGAGGGAGTATCTGTGGCAGGGAGAAAAAGAAAACGGTAGATCCTGAGAGCAGAAAAAGGAGCCCACAGGACAGCAGTAACCTGTGCATATCTCCATTTCAGGTGCTTTTTTTGCTTGCTGTCACCTCTAAGTCCTCACCCACAGCCATGGTCCCATGTTAGTAATCACTATATAAGTGATTCACTATATTACTTATATATAAACAAATCTATATATACATATAGATATATATACACATATTATATATATACAGATTATATACACATGTATATATAGATATATATATATCACTATATATAAACATATCTAAGGAGAAAAACTCAGCAAGGAGGGTACAGCCTCACGTGGACAGAAGTGTCTCTCCAGCCTCCACCATGCACCGTGCAGAAACCCGTGCTACTTTGGAGACCAGGAACACGGCAGCGCCTGGAGCCTGGGACCCCGACTAGTTTATCCAGCCTCTCAGCAGCCTGGGTTATAGACTCAACATAAGTGGCAACACGTGGGCTGTGGCAGCTCCATGTTAAACTCACCAGCACAAAATCAGCAGCTGCCTCTTGCAGAAGCTCCTCTAGCGCTTGCCTACGGCTCGCGTGTGAATGGAATATACAATAGATCTCAAGGTCACAAAAAGCTTCCTGGGTTTCTGGCAAAGATGAATTTGAGTTCTATTCGTGCTTCAAACTCATTTTTTCCTTAGTTAACTTCATGCTTTTACTTAGCTCTATCTTTCTGGTCCAGCAGCCAATTCCAAATTTAATAAAGCTTCTCATGTAGATCTCATTTTGTTCTATTTATCTATATTACAGAAGTTCTCTGTCTCATCCTCCCTTTTTTTTCCTAAGATTTGGCACAGCACCTCAATATTATTAGAATATTGCCCATTTGCTATTCATATCTTTAGGCAAACTAGTTTTCAATACTGTGAAATATATTCTGGAGAACATTACCAAGCCAAACTGCCGCATTCCCTCTGATGTACAGCCCTGAATCAAACCTCTTTAATAATCTTTACTTTGAAGTTTCAAAGAAATTTGAGTTTGCAAGAGACTCTGGGATTGGCAATTCATAGGTTAAACGTGTCTTCACAGAGGCCTCTCCTAACATTGTTTTCTTCCTGCTCTCATCCTGCAACCCATCTATTTTATAATCAAAATATTCCATGGTCCCTTATACATGCATTCAGGGGTCTAACATGAAACTCACTGTATGGAGCTAATTAGCTTCATATTTGACCATACGGATGGCAGGATTTTTGCCATTTGTATTGCAGGCTCTGAGCTCTGAACTGCAAGTGATTCTGAACTAGCAGCTCACTAAGCTATGGTGCCTTGTGCTGCCTTCCCCACAAGTCTGCCCGTTATGATTAAGAAACCTCAGTGCAATCCTGCCCAAGGGGATGGACTTCAGCAGAGGACATCAAGCAGGGCAGATACACCAGCACTTACTCTGGATTTATGAAACTGGGAGTCTATTTCTCATTTAAGCTCATGGTAAATCATTTTCCCCTTGCTTTTCTTCTTGGAAACTGCTTCAACTGCTGCTGAACTATTTCTGTTCTTTGAAAAATATATACATATATGTAAAGAGAGATTGAGAGAGAGGGTGAGAGCTGCTAAGGAGAAAGAGGAGCTGGGCAAGGGCAACCTCAGGAGGTCTGAACTTCTGGGAGAACCTCTAGCTGCGGGGAGCAATGAGCTTTCTTGGTTGCCCCAATGCAGGGGAGTTGGGGTGTTTGATCCAAGTCCTTCCAACCTGTGCATATATATATTTTATATATATACATAAATTATATGTATTATATATATGAAAAACTTTTCAGAAGAAGCTGTTCAAGACAAAACGAAATAAACAAACAAAAAAACCCTGTCTTTTTCCAAACAAATGGCAGAGAATTACAAGAGGTTCCTGGAAATTTGGGCTACAAGGTATTCTACCCCGACAGATTTTCCAAACCAATCTCAATCTCCTTTTATTTACTTCTCTTTAATGAGATGGGAAGTTGATATGGATAGGCTGGTAGTTCTGCTGGGCTTTTAGAAAAGGTCACTTTCACATTTTGAAAAGGGTGAACGAGCTCTGTGACCCAGCAAACCCTTTAAATATTCCCCATTACCAGCGCTGGTCTGAGGGTTGCTTGCATGAGAGCATCCAGGGTAACGGGCACAGCGGGAAACGCATTGACTGCTGCCTCGATTAGTGCTTTGCTGTTATTGCAATGAACACAAGGGAAGCTCCTTGCCCTGCAGAACAGTTTATCAGATGATCTTCTAATAGTTCTGGACAAGCTGGAAGCAGAAAGTAAAATAACTAAATATCACAGAATCCTAACACTTTTGCTTCTCTTTTGTAAAAGGGAAACATAAGCAGAAATGTGTTCAATCGAGTATTTTGCTTTAGACAGGTCCTCTTCTTGTTACTGTGTATTTCTTTTCACTGCCAGGCAGAAAATCTAACTTTCTGCTTTTACTGTTTATCCAAAGGTCTATACTCATAAGTTTTCAAAGACAAGCAATTGATTTCAACAGCATGAAATCAAGCTCCATTCCTCTTCCTACTGTGTACTTTCTTGAAGAAAGAGCCCACATATCCTTCACATATCCTGTATCCCACATATCCTGTAGCACACACATTTGCAAAATCACACTTGTGGGTGCTCACAGTAGTTTGTGTCCTACAGAAACTATGCATTACAAATGCAGGTGGATTGTTACTTAGATGCCTAGTTGTCAAAATGCAGACTACTACCTTATTTTGCATGCACAACTGAATTCATAAGTGATTTGCAAAGACTCATTTTGCAGAGATTTTGCCCTCTACTTTAAAAGCTTTTGTTCTGTATGACAAGTTCTATATGACAAGTAAGTAACTTCTTATCTCAAATGTCCCTCCTTTCCAACAGCCAATGTCCAATTCACCTCCTGAATTTGGAGCAAGACTTTTAAATAGCTCTCCATTTTCATCCTTGCTTGCACTTTGGATAGGAAAAAGCTTGCTGCCTATAAAAGCAATTGCTCTAGCCGCACCAGTGCAAACTTTTGCAAAAATGGTGCTAATAGAGAAGAAAATTGGAAAAGTAAGACTTGAGAGCATAATGCTATTAA
>NW_010588317.1:56764-78324 GCF_000705375.1 Tinamus guttatus | reverse complement strand
CTGCAAGCACTTGATGTCGATCAGTGCAGGCACTTGACTCAGTGACACCAAAACAGGCCCACAGGGACAGGTGGGCTGCCTGGGGTGTCCAGCACAACCCCATGTCTCTAGCAGATACAGCAGGGCACCTACAGGAAAAATAGGACCCTCTGCAGTGGTTTCCTGACAGGGCCCAAACAGTTGTATGCCACCAGTGCCTTAGGCCAAGTCCTCCTTATCTCCAGTCAAGCGTGCTTCAGAAATGGGAGAGGCACATCACCCCAAGGTCTCTGCTCTAGTCGCTGCACCCTTAACACCTTCTATCACTCCCTCTCCAGAAACTCTTCACACTCCTAGAGGATATGAAGAGGAAATGGGCTAAGGGTGACCTCAGGCTGCCAAATCACAGGCTGTCCACATCCAGGGTCTTCTTCAGTAACTTGCTGTTATGATGTTATGATGAAGCAGTCCTGTCCCACATGCTGATCACTGAGGGATGCCACTAATAGCCAGCTGCTGCTTGGCAGCACTGTACTGTTGATCACTGTTTTCAGCCTGATCCTCCATTCATCTTCCTTATGGTGAACCTTATGGTCCGCCAAACCTCTGCAGGTCAGTCCACAATTTGACTAGAAGGAGACTATGAGAAACCTTTTCAATGCCCTTGCTAAAGTGAGGGTTCACAAAATCCCCTGCTTTGTCCTTTTGCACACAGGCATGTATCTTGAGACAGAAGGCAACGTGGTTGCTCTGGGAAGGCCTAACTTTACTGTTCTATCATGGCAGTAGGTGGTTTCACTAGGAAAATCTCCTGGCTCCTGTCCCAGTGCTGCTCAGCTGTCATGGTTATTATTAGTTTCTCCTTAAACTCTCTTGAAATTCTCTTTGCTGCTACTTGTCCTTGTTGTCTCTTGTCCTTTCTTGACCTTGGCCCCAGCCAGACCATCTCATCTGCTTTGACCGAGGGCAATCACAGGCATTAACAGTTTCACCTCTAAGCACAGGTGGTCATCTCTGTTGCAGTTTGATGAGGGACAAATTTGGTAAGAGATGAATCCCCTTGTGTTCCAGCTGATCCTCAGAGGTTAGAGGGACTGGGAGTGGCTGGACTCATCTCTTAATAGGGATACCAAATACTGTGGTAACTATAAGCCTGACTCTGGCAGTACGGGATTCACAAACAGTCTGTCAACTGTGGGTCCGATCGCCTTCCTAGGAGCTAATCGAGTTCCCAAACAATGTGATCAAGTATAAGCTCAACTCTGGCAGTATCAGATTCACCAACAGCCTGCCAGCTGTAGGTCCGATTGCCTTCAAAACAAGTAGTCAGATTCATGAATAGCACAGTTTATTAAAATATAACATTTGGAAAACAGGTTTCGCATGCCAATAGAGGAAATTCTCAACTACAATGCGGGGTTCTTGGCTAGTGCCTATTGTACAAATGTGTAACCATCACTCAGACAGAAGATGGGAGAGGGCTCTCAGTCTCAAGGAGTCTCCTTAGGCAGTGTCCTAAGCTGAGGGGCGGAAAGGGGTTCACCCTGTCGACTGATCTAGAAGTTATGATGGAGTCTACCCTCTCTCCTCTTCCTTCTAAGTTCCTCTTCCTCCTCCTTCTCCTTCTTCCATTCTTACCACCCCATTCTTCCTTCCTTCTATATCCCTCCTTAGTTCACCTTTTATATATTTTATTTTACGTTTAGGTGGAGCTTGAGTGACTTTAGTCCTACTGACTTTCGTTATTCATTGCTTTAAAAGAAGTCTCCCAAGTTAATCAAAAATCTAGACAGTGTGCTCAGTGAGGAGTGGTCATTCCTTGGAAACAGGCAACTTCTGGGATGGGGTTGTGTGTTGGTATTATAAGGAAATTCAAAGTCTATCAGAAGGGACTGATCTGCCACCGTTGCTGGCCCAGCACCAGACATCACACTATTTGGCTTATCATCAACTGCGTGGTATGACCAGGTTGCTGCCTCTGCAGGGAGTCCAACAGAGTTTTGGCGGCAGCGTCTTTGCTCCACTCCACCCTCCATTCATTGTGTGCACGACACCATCAGATTATCCCCTCCACAGGGAAGCCAACAAAGTTTGGCCATGGTGTCTCCACTCTTTGTTTACTCTTGTTAGTATGGGGTAGGAGGGCAGATTGTGTTGCCAAGGGAATCATGGAGAAGTAGATTCCAACCATGATGGAATGAGTGACTGTCTCTCACTTCAAGAAAGCCTCTATAAGCCACCATCACCACGGGAAACCCCCATCACAATGTCCCAGCCCCAAAGGGATGTTGACTCACTGCCACAGGACCAGTAGAAATCCCTGAGATGTTGGGACTAGGAGCAGAGAACACAGGAGTCGAGGCCCAGGGAGCTGAGTCAGTTTGTCCAGGAGAAGGGGCAGGAGAATCTCAATGCTACCCGAAGCTGCCTGAGGGGAGAGTGGGGTGAGAACAGGGCCAGAAGCTTCCCAGAGGTGTCTGGGAAGAGAATGAGGGGTGTAAGGGTGGCTGACACCAGAGGAGGGTCCCAGAGCCATGGGGAATCCATCATCAAGGACCATTGGAGTTGGGCTCTGCCCAGTCCTGGCTCCACATGCAGCAGGAGGTTGAGCGGAGACCTCCAGGAGCCCCTTCCCTCCCCAGCTGCTCCGTGACTTTGTCTGGTGAACGGGTGATCCTCCAGGCCCCACTGGCTGCATTGGTGTCACCTGCGCTAATCTAGAGACTGGCTTAACTCCAGTTGACAGAGGGAGAAAAAGCTTCCAAGGAATTTATTGGAAGCAGGCGATGGCTGTTGCCAGTTAGGGTTCGTGTGGGCGCATAGATGCTATGGGGCATGATGCGAGAGCCTCTCTGTAGCCCCCAGGATAAAGCGTCTGTCTCCCGCCTCTCTGCTCTGCACCAGCCCCCATCTCAGGGGGCCTGTCTGGCATGTGAGTCTGTGTGCCGCTCGTCTCGCTGCCCTGCGATGCAGCAGCAGCAGAACGCTCTGCGCAGAGCCCGAAGTGCCATCCTGAGCCGTGAACACCATCGCAGGGGAGCTGCAACGTCTGGGAGGGCAGCGATGCCTGCAGTAGGAAGAAGAGCTGTGGACAATGGGATTAACGGGCGTAGGGCTGCACCTGCCCATCCTCAGCACCAAGGACTTCCCAGAGGGTTCTGTCCTTATCAGAGTAGCTCCTGAGCGCTTCCTGCTGCTGGCCTCGGTCCTGCTTGCTGTGGCAGGACAGGCCCCCTGTCCACAGAAGGGCTCTCGACTTGGGTATGTACCTTGCTCAACATCTGGTCTGGGGCTGCAGGAGGACGATGACTTCTCCTCCTCACTGGGCTCTGAGGCCACCTGCATGGGCAGAAAAAGAACACGCACCCATGGGCCATCAGCTGGCCCTGCTGAGGGTACCAGTGCCCCTGGTTTCACAGGGGCAAAGGGTTTGGGGCTGGGGGAGGCTGTTCATGGATGCGCATCCCAAGGGAGGGACGTGCAGCGGGAACAGCAATGGGACAAGGCTCTGTGGGGTTGTAGCAGCAGGGCTGGGCTGGGGCTGTGATGCACAACAAAAATGGAGGCAGCTGGGGGCGTGCATGGCACAAGGGGGCTCACACACCGGTGTGGAGGGGGCTGCTGCTGGGGCTGCCCCTTCCCTCCTCACTGGGCATCCAGGCCCCAGGGCTGTATGTAGCACAGGGGTGGAGAGGACCTTGTGCCTTTGTCCCTTGGATACAGAGAGGACCCGGGATGTCCCCATGGTGACATCACAGAGGACAAATGACTGGGGTGACAGCAGAGCACCATGGCGGGGGAGTCATTCTCTGCTCACTCCAGACCCAGCTCACATGGTGGCTCCCTTGGATGGTGGGGACAAGATACACACTGCTTTCTCACCTGGGGAGCAGGGCCTGCAGCCAGGGGAGGAGCTGCTGGTGCCGTGTCCTCAGGTAATGGTTGCTCCAGAGTGGGGCTGTCACTCACGGGGGGGCGCCTTCTGATTGAACGTCTCCCTGTCTGCAAACAGGCTGCAGAGGCTGGGTCTGACCCAGGTCTTGGAGGTGCTTTCCTCCACCGCCTTGTCTTGCAGAACCTCTTCACCAGCATCCTCCTCCTCATCAGTGTGGTCTGTGCGCTCATCCTGCTCTGCTCCCAGGTCTCTCTTGCCTCTTCTCGCCTGCCCCTTCTCCCTGGGGACAAGGGCATAGAGGTGCTCCAACACCTCCCACTTGCACCTCACGTCCTTGAGGAGCTCCATTTGTGTGATCTTGGGGTTCCACAAGTCATAGAAGGAATTTCTAGCAAGGAGCTAGAGGATAGAGGGAGGTTTATGAAGGGGGCTTCATTTCTCCCCAGAATGGCCTCCTGGGCCTTGCCAGCACAGGAACAACCAGGCTGTCACTGTGCAGAGCAGCACCTGGCACCAGCACCACCAGGGCTATGGCTGCCCCAGCCATCCCTTGTGCTCACCTGCTTGGGTCGCACCTTGAGCGATCCCAATGCTGTCAGGGAGAAACGTGTCCCCTCATCCTCCTCTTCCTCGTCCTTGCTCTCCTCCAGGCTCTGCTGCTTCCTCAGGAAAGCTCCTTCTCGCAGCTGGGCCGCTGTCCTGCCCGTGCTGGGTGTGTGTGTGTGTGTGTGGCGGGGCAGTCTTCCGGCTCTCTGCCCTCAGCTCCACAGCAATCTCTGCAAAGATGCTCTCCACAAAGCCAGCAGGCTCGAGTAGGGACAAGCATGTGGCCTCCAGTGAGGCCATTTTTCTGAGTGAGCCGGCAGCAGCCGTGTCTTCTGCAGAGCCACGTGGTGCCTCTGCAAAGGGCAGGCTGGGGAGTTCAGCCTCCCGGGAACCCTCCTTGGCTGCCAGTGTGCACTGCTGGGCATCCTGCAGGGCAGAAGAGGCTCTTTCTTCCTGGGACACCTTGGTGGGTGGCACTTCCACTTGGGGAAGCTGCAGCTCTCCCTGTTGGCACCCTGAGGATGTGCTTAGCACCAAGTCCTGGTTCGGCACCGTTGCCTCCAGGCACTGGTCCTTGAGCTGCTGGCCCACCTGCGGGAAGAAGGAGGCCCATGATGGAGGTATGAGCACGGGTACAAGTGGCCCCTGAAGCACAAGAAAACTCAGCCCTGTGTTCAAGGGAGGCTTGTGGCTGTGCACAGCCTGGCTGACCTCAGTCCAGAGCTGCTCACTGAGCCTCAGCACAGAGCTCACAGGGTTTGGGTGGCCCTGGGAGGACCCTGGCTGGCGTCTTTTGTCTGAGAAAAGACACCCAGGGCCGAGAATAAATGAGCTCTCCCTGGAAGAGCTCATGCCTGGCTATCTCACCCCGGCTCCCCTTCCAAACCATCCTTGTACTCTCCATGTCAGACTCATTCTTGCTGTCCGCCTCTCCCTTCAGCCCCCCTGCCCACCTAGCTCCCACTCTCCAGCAAGCCTGAGAGCCTGTCTGTGGGCTGGGAGCAGGCGTTCGCCTGCTGCTCCTTATCCATGTTCAGGATCCTTTTGTGAGGACCTCACACTGGCACCAAGGGGAGCCACTGCCTCCTGATCGAGCTGCTCTCCTCAGAGGGGGGAGCTCTGCACTCCCCAGGCCTTGCAGAGGCTCCACTTCTTCAGGCGCTCCATAGCGGAGATCCCCACAAGGCCATCCCTGTTGGCCTGCCCATTAATCCTCACCTCTACAATCCTAACTCTCTCTGTCTGTCCCTAGGCAGAGCTCCCTGCATCTTGCTGCTCTCTCCAGGGTTTCCGTTGTCCGTGTTACCTGCACCTTTCCCTGCCATCCCAGCCCATCACTTCCTCACCCTTTCTGGAGTCTTCTTCTCCTCTGAGTCACTCCCAATTCAAGGCTCTCCTCACCAGCTTGGCCAGCTGGTTGATGACCATCAGGTGGGCAGATGGGAAGAGTCTCCTTCCAAATGAAATGTGACATCATGCAGTCTTGCTGTGGGCCCAGCTCCAGGTCCTCCTCCAGCTCTTCATAAAAATGAAAAGAAAAGAAAAGAAAAGAAAAGAAAAGAAAAGAAAAGAAAAGAAAAGAAAAGAAAAGAAAAGAAAAGAAAAGAAAAGAAAAGAAAAGAAAAGAAAAGAAAAGAAAAGAAAAGAAAAGAAAAGAAAAGAAAAGAAAAGAAAAGAAAAGAAAAGAAAAAAAAGGGAAAAAAAAAGACCCTTTGCTCTTCGTCTTCTCCATTTTCCACTTGTCATAAGCTGGTATGAGGGTACATGAAAGCGATATGAATTATGGTATCTGAAATGCAGAATTAAAATAGGAATCCTTTGGACATGTTTCTCCTTTTTGTATCTGCATGCTCAGATCTGCAGGGCTGCTGCTGCTGGAGGCCAGTTCTGTGCATCGCTGTGCCAGAACAAAGGGCAGCCCAAGGTCACTCACTGAAGACTCCAAGGCCAACAAGGAAATCAGCAAGTTGTGAGGAAGCTCCAAAAGTGCCTTCGCCCACTCTGCCCATTGACAGCACCAGCAGCACCTTTGCTGGCCCCAGCAGGACACCAAGCACGGGAAAAGGGATAACCAAGGGGTGGCAGGCACCCAAAGGCCATGCCAGTGCTGTAGGGACCATGGGTGTGCGTGTGCAGGGGGAGTGCTCTAGGTGGACACACAGAGCAGTTGTGACTATCACACTGGACTAGCCTGAGGGACAGTGCAGGATGGCTCCCAGAAGCACACTGATGTGTTCCCTGTGCTTCCCTGGCACAGTTAACCGCAGGTGACATTTCTCTTCTCTTGGGAACTGTCTAGACCAGCCCAGCTGGGTCAGGCGGCCCCAACAGGAGATGGGGTTGCTGCCCCCAGGGGACTCTAAAGTACCTGGGGGCATGTGACAGAGGTAAAGAGGATGTCCAGGAAACATGGAGAGAAAATTCTGCTGAGAAAATTCCTGTTCCTCCTGGATGAGGACAGCGTTTCACGTGGCCACACTGAGGACATCAGTAGCTTGCTCACTGTCAGGATCACCACAGGTAAGAAGGTTCAGCAAGAGGAGACCCATCAGTCTTTAAGAACATAGGTTCATGAAAAGAGACCCCAATGTGATGTGTCTCCCATTACTGATTCCTCCTTTCATGTGTTGGTGCTCAGTTGCTGGTCCATAGGCCCTGGACCACCTTGAAAGGTCTCAGAGTTTCTGCCCTCTGCACCCATTTCAGGAGGTCGTGGCTTTCCTGGAGGTGCTGTGCTGTATTTAATCAGCCACGTGTGGCTGTAATGGGCATGCCAGGCTCGCGGCACAGCTCTAGAGACCTAGATTGTGCCATTGAAGTGAGATCTTGGGCTACACTTAGGTGCCTGCTGTGCAGGGATGTGCGTGTGTCACTTTGCTTTGCTCTGATTTGAGCTCAGATGCCCTAAATGCACATGTTTGGTTCCATTTCAGGTGGTCTTGCCCCTGTTTCCATCAGCTGGTGCTTGGGAAAGATGTCCGTCTCTTGGGATGGTTACAAGAGAACTTGCAGACCCTTGCATGTGCCTTGGAGCACCCCTGGCACCTCAGGCATAACAAGGTGTTATTACCCGAGAAGCTGACTCCTATCCTAGCGATTAGAGACACCACGGCCATTTCCTACTTGGGATGTGCTGCACAGGTCTCTGTTTCTCTTCTTGAGTTCAGGAGAATGCTTTCTTCTCACACTTATGGCCTATGGCCACTTTGTGGCCATCTGCAGAACCCTGTACTACAGGATCCTCCTGGGCAGCAGAGCTTATGTTGAAATGGCAGCAGCTGCCTGGGCCTGTGGGTTTCTTGATACCCTGAAACTTTCTAGACATACTGTCAACACTTTCATGCTTTCATTCTGTAGAGATAGCTCTGCGGACAGTAGTTCTGTGAAATCCCTCAGATCCTCAAGCACTCCTGTTCACACTCCTACCTCAGCCAAGTTGGGCTTCTTATGATTAGTGTCAGTTTAATGGTTGCGTGTTTCACTTTCAGAGTGTTATCCTACATGCAGATCTTTGCTGTTGTGCAGAAAATCTCCTCTGCGTAGGGCTGGCCCAAAGGCTTTTCCATGTGCCGCCTACACCTGGCTGTGCTCTGCCTATTTTTTTAGCACTGGCCTGTTTTCCTGCATGAAGCTCCCCTGTCTCCTCCCCTGCTCTGGATCTGGTAGTGGCTTTCCTGTACCCAGTGGTGCCACCAACACTCAATCCTCTCATCTATTGTACAAGGAGCAAGGTGCTCAAGGAGGTAGAGGAAAATAATCTCACAGATATTTTTCAGCCTTGGTAAAATCGTCATTGCTCTCTACAAATGACTCCTGCAGCATTCCATACCAACACTGAGCATTGTTTCTTCACTTTATTTTTTTATTATTTTTCACTTTATTTTTAATAACAGTAGTAGTATTTTATATCCTGTTGCTACACAAATTGTTGCATGTCTTCCACCTTAACTGAGACTTCTCTCTTGTATCTGGTAGCCACATTCCAGAAACCTCCTGGCCTGCTTACACCCAGTTGTTTGACCTGACACTGGATGGCAGGGGGAATAAAGAACCTTCCAATCTGTTCTGCCAGTAAGAACCAGGGCCTGTGGTCTACAGACTTTGTCATGTTGCTTAAAGAAGATGTCATCCACCCCATCAGCCCGACTGCATGGTCTGTAGCTCCCATCATGATGCCACCCTTCATCTGCTGCTTCACCCACAAACACCTACCCAAACCCTTGTCCATTCCATGGAAGCACTTCATCCAATCTGCCCCTCCATACATAAGACATGAGTCCTCCTCCTCTTCCCTGACAGTCTCCCCTGAAGAGCTTTTACCCCAGCAACACAGGCCTCCAGTTGTGTGCATGGTCCTAATGCATTTCAGTTATTCCAGTGATGTAGAGGTACTGTGACAGCTTGTGCTCCTGTCTGCATGCCAGGCTACAGACATTTCCATATATTTGGGATGCAAAACATCAGATGTGGTACAGATACAGATTGGTCATGGTGGAACCTGTTACCAAGAGCCAAAGATCCTGTGTGCAATGTTTCCACTTGAGAGCAGATCTATGCTGACATGGAGAGCAGGTGGCAATGTAAATGGTGAGAGGGTCCCATTAAGAGAGCAAAGCCTGCAGTGCCCAAGGCCAGGGAGAAATAGAGCTGGGCTGTGAGGGAATGGCAGGAGAGGGGTTGATTTGTAGCACCTTGGGGCCTGTGATAGAGGTGAGCCCATCTCCAGACAGGACAAGGCACTACTGAAGATGTTCTTGGGCTTGAGCCAGCTGTGATCCAGTCATCCTGGGGTCATCATTAGCCCCGTCACATTAGCCAGAGTGAAAAGAGGTTATATAAGAGCAAAGCGAGAAGCTTTTAAGAGTGCAGAGACCAGAGCAGACACTTGGCGTGATGTGCCTCTCCTATTTAAGAAGCACGCTCGGCTGTAGGAGGAATGGATTGGCCTAAAGGCAGTGGTGGGATCCGGTTGTCTGGGCACTGGTAGGGAACCCAAGATGCCCTGACGCACTTGGCCAGCTCCAGCTCCAAAGGGACATGGCTTCCCATAGATCCCAGGCTGTGTCTCCTAGAGGAGACATTTGGTTATGCTGGACAACATAGGCACCTGTCTTGACCTGGCCAGCCTATTTCTGTGTCACTAAATGATATGTCTGCAGTGAATCATATTAACTTTTTGCACTGTAATGACCTGCCTGGGTCTCTGCTTTATACTGCATGGTGCTCACCTAGGAGTAGAAGGCATCTGGGGTCATTTGAGATGGCCAAGGACATCTCCACCTGGTCTTGCCCTGAAGCTCCATGAGAATGTGGTCTCAGATTTGCTCCAGCAGAGCAAACAGACATAGGCACATTTTTAATAACTCCTTTGCCTCTTCAATCAGGTGTTTGGTGTGTCGTCATGTGACTCCCATGCTCCACCACCAGTAATTACAAGACGAGCTTAGAGAAGCAGCTCCCACACACATGTCAGCGCTGTGCACACCTAAGTGTGGGGAAGAAGAATCCCATCTTCTGTGTGTTTGTGGAGTTCAAGGGTGGAATCTGAATTCCATCCCAGATCAGTGACTTCTGAACCAGTATGTGATGCCCAGATTGACTCATCTGAATCCATGAGCCCCCTTCTTGCCCCTGTCTCAGTGTCCTGCCTATTAGGGGCTTCCTAACTAGAGCCTTCCAGAGTGGGACATTTCTAACTTGCATAGATAGTCATCTTTTGACAAAATACACTCCCCATGGTGCTGTGGGCAGAAGCTCTGGGTTAGAAGAGAAATCCCCAGCAGGGTAGCTTGAGCCTCCCATCAAGAGGGCTCTGCCTTGGGGACATATCAGAGGTGACTTCTCACCAAGAACACCAAGGCAGGGAACACCTGATAGAGAAGGAGTTGTCATGGCTCTTGTCCTCTCACTTTTATTCTCTTTGAGTGTGGTGAAACGGGCATGGATCTGTCAGGTTTAGACAGGGGATGGAGACTCATAAATGGTGACACTGAGAGAAGAGCAGTAGTGGGAGGACCTTAAGAAATGCCTTCACCCACAGACAGAGCCAGCATCCCCTTTCCAGCCTCAGCAAGGCTTGTCTCACCCGCAAACACGGAGCTGCCCTGGGCAGGATCCTGCCTCCAAAAGGTGTCTGCAGGGCAAAGCTTGGGCCCAGTGGGTGGGATGGGGTCTGCGAGCACAGACAGGGCAGACACGTAGGGATGGAGGAGCAGCTCCGATGGCTCCCTGGGCAGCAGAGTCATGGCCAGAGGGTGAGAGGAAACTGACACCTCCAGCACCTCCTCCCCTCTCCCCCACCGGCACAACCCTCTGCTCTGCCAGCCGCAGTATCCAAACCATATTTCCTTGGAGACGGACATGAAGGAGAGTCCTGAGAGCTCCCTTCCCCTAGGCCTGCCTGGCCCTGCCTCTCTTGGCACAAATCAGGGTGTTGCTCTGTGTTTGCCCATGTCCATCCCTTGGACTTTCTGGGCAGGGGGTTTCTGCTGCACTCCAGACACCGAGCCTGTGGGTCCTGCCATGCAGATGTGTCTTTGAGTGTGAGGTGCCCAAAGCCCCTTTGCCCTGTGGTGCTTGGAGCCAGGTACTGTGAGGGTTTGGGAATGAACCAACTCTCTCTTCAGGACAGTCCATCCTTAAAACATTAGACTGTTCTCTGTATTTTTGTCGGTTGGGCTGCAAACTGCCCTTCAGAGGGGCACAGCTCCCCCACTACAGCTGAGTCTTGTGGAGGGGCTCCATGGAGAAGCTCTCTCGGTACTGAGGCCACAGCAGTGCTGCTGGGCAGGTGCATGGGAACAGCTGGAATAAGCCCAATATGCTTCCGGTTTGAAGAGGAGGGCTGAGATCTCTCTCAGGGACTCTCAGATAGGGTGCTGGGTTGGCCAATCGGTGCCTTGAACCTGGATTCTTCTGCACTACACGAAGTGATTTCTTTCTATGGTAAAATGAGTGAAATTGTCCTCTACATCAGTGGTGCGAACACAGGGCAGCTGGGAAGAGGCCAGCTCTTCTCATGCTGCATTAATGCTATAGTGAGCCCTTTTGCCCCTCTATAACTACAGCATTTACTCAGAGTGCAGTAGCAGTGCTGAGTATTTCTGTCTCTACATAGCAAACTCACCCAGCACCAACTAGACCTCAAGACACAGATCTCAAAGACTTGGGGCTTGACTGAAATGGGAATTCATAAAGTTTATGAGGTAGAAGAGAGCTTATGAGAAAGATTTACACATGGAAATCTGTTCTAATTTCTCAACAGCTCTTCTTCCTCAGACAGTCCTGCAGTGGCCTGAAGGAGCTAATGTCCAACAGCAGCTCTCCCAGTGACTTCCTGCTCCTGCCATTCGCAGACACGCAGGAGCTGCAGCTTTTGCACTTCTTGCTCTTCCTGGGCACCTACCCTGCTGCCCTCCTGGCCAATGGACTCATCATCACAGCTGTAGCCTGTGACCACCGCCTCCACACCCCCATGTACTTCTTCCTCCTCAACCTCTCCCTCCTTGACCTTGGATCCATTTCCACCACTGTCCCCAAATCAATGGCCAATTCCCTCTGGAACAGCGGGGGCATTTCCTACTTGGGATGTGCTGCACAGGTCTTTTAAATCTTTTTCTTACTTTCAGCAGAGTTTAATCTCCTCACAGTGATGTCCTATGACTGCTATGTAGCCATCTGCAGACCCCTGCACTACGGGACCCTCCTGGACAGCAGAGCTTGTTTGAAAGTGGCAGCAGCTGCCTGGGGTAGTGATTTTCTCAATGCTGTCCTGCACACTGGGAACACATTTTCCATTCCACTCTGCCAAGGCAATGTGGTGGAGTAGTTCTTCTGTGACATCCCCCAGATCCTCAGGCTCTCCTGCTCAGACTCCTACCTCAGGGAAACTGGGGTTAGTATGGTTAGTCTTTGTTTAGCCTTCAGGTGTTTCATTTTCATTGTGGTGTCCTACATGCAGATCTTCACTGAGGCTGAGGCTCCCCTCTGAGCAGGGCCGGCACAAAGCCTTTTCCATGTGCCTCCCACACCTGGCTGTGGTCTCCCTGTTTGTCAGCACTTCATTTTTGGCCTATCTGAAGCCCCCATCCCCCTCCTCATCAGTTCTGAATCTGGTAGTGGCCGTTCTGTGCTCACTAGTGCCTCCCTCCCTCCCTCCTTTCCTTCCTTCCTTCCTTCCTTCCTTCCTTCCTTCCTTCCTTCCTTCCTTCCTTCCTTCCTTCCTTCCTTCCTTCCTTCCTTTGCCTTCCTTCCGTCCTTCCTTCCTTCCTTCCTTCCTTCCTTCCTTCCTTCCTTCCTTCCTTCCTTCCTTCCTTCCTTTCTTCCTTCCTTCCTCTCCTTTTCCCTTTCTCTGTTTCCCCCCTCTCTCTTTCTCTCTTTTTCTTTCTTTCTCTCTTTCTCTCTCTCTCTCTCTCTCTTTCTCTCTTTCTGTCTGTCTTTCCTGCTTAAAGATAAAATGTTCCAGTTTGCACCACATAGCATCTGGAATCTCTCGTTTGAATCTGACTGAGAGATTGTCCTGAAGAAGGCAGATGTCTTCCTCCTTCATCAGCAGCACTGGGGAACCTCTGAGCCCCAAGTCTGAGCTCCCTCTTAGGACATCCCTTCCTCAGTCATTTTTGAGTCACCCTTTCCCTTCAGACGGTCTCAGTTTAAGGCTCTCCTCAGCAGTGCGGCCACACAGTTGACCACCAGGTCAGCAGGTGGGAACAACTTGCGGCCTGGGTCCCTCACTATGGGCTTCAGGACCTCCTGCAGCTGCTTTAACCCTGTGCCAGTCGCAGAAGCAGGCACTCCTCTTTCCTGCGATTCTCTCCCTACTCACAGGGCTCCTTCTTAGCCAGAAAACCCTCTCACCACAAAACTGTAAGGACTGCCATGGGAGAAGGGCAGGATTGGAGATGATGAACCACATGCTGCTGACTTTTACACTCCTCTCAGCTCCAATTTTATCCTCCTTGGAACAAAAACATCTCTGTTCTAAATATTTTCTTTCATTGGTCCCACTTTTACTCCCTGTGTACCCCAGTTTAATATTTCTGCATTGTCAAGGGGCTGGGAGAGGAAAAGGCAGGTAAAGTGAGATGACACTGAGATGATGGGGTAACCTCTTTTGCACTGTACTAAGATCTTTGGAACTGAAGTTATAGCTGAGATCCAAACATAATACACAGAGCTGGTGTAGCCACTGGTGCTTTTTATTCCCTCTGCCTCATTCTCTTACCTATAGAGTCCAATGATTTCTTATACCCTCTAGTTCTTCATGCCCTCTTCAGTTACATCCATCCTGAGCCAGAGCCAAGGCATCTGCCTGCACACTCTAATTCTGCTTTGCAAGTGGAGCTGTGGGCCAGGATGGGAAGAACCAGGGCCACCACGTCCTGCACTGGGGGGCAGGAAGATCCAGCCCAGAGAAAGAAAACCGTGTTTTGAGCTTTCCTTAACAGTTCTTGGACATTGTTCCCAAAGTTTTCAGCTGAATTTCCTGAGATCAATTATGAAAATTCCTTGTGTCAACATGCGCTGTCAGCCTGTGTCCCTGTTTGAAGAAGGGGCTTACAATCAATTAATATTAATAGTTATTAATTTTTAATTACTATTTATAATAGTCCCTTATAGCCATGACACAGTTCATGCTGCGTTCTGTCACCACTATAATGCAAAGAGAGCACAAATCTCCCGAGCCACCTGTATTTAATAGCTAAATGTAGATGTGTGTGATATAATAAATCATGCATAAATACAGTGGTTATCATGAACAGCATGATGACTGGTGAAAAAGGCCAAGCTATGCATGGCCAATGGCTTCCTTCAAGGGCCAGTTTCACAGCCTTCTTTCTGAGAGTGTAGATGAAGAGGGTTTACAAATGGGACAGAGCCCATGAGGTAGAGGGGAGACCCTTCAGGGAGGAAGGGGGGAGAGGCAGGGGAGTATCAGAGCAATGGTGCAGTGATTGTGAGGTCACTTCTAGGGTGCTGCCTGATTGGCCAGCAGCAGGCAGGCAGGCGGGTGGGCACCGTGAGGTCATCAAGGGCAGGAGAAAGGCCCAGCAGAGAGGAGAGCTCCTGGAAAGGGGAGAGGCAGAGGCAGGTCAAGGTGGCCTGGCTGGGAGATGGTTGGCGAGGTCACCTCTGTTGCAGCAATCGGATTGGGCAGCAGGCAGGCAGGCACTGTGAGGTCATGAGCTCAGGGGGAGGGGAGAGGTGGGTACTGCGACATGTTGGGGATGCTGATTGTGAGGTGAGTTCCTTCCATCAGCCAGATGGGCCGTGGGAGCATTGTGAGGTGATAAAGAGCATCAGGAAAGTCCCCCTGTCTCCAACTGAAAGGATGAGTCAGGGGGATGGGAAAGGCAGGTAAAGAGAGATGACACTGAGATGATGGGTCAGTCAAGATCATTGGAACTGAAGATCTTTGGAACTCCATAGCTGAGATCCAAGGATAATACATAGAGCTGATATAGCTCTGTGTCATCAGGAATGCATCATCCATGCTCTGGATGGATTAAATAGGACTATGGGCCAGGTGGATTGTCAGAGTTCACTGAAACAACCTGTGAGAGAGACTCCCATCATCAGCTGGACTGCACCCAATAACCTTCTTCAAGAGGTCTGAATTACCATGTGGGCATTACTCTGCGTGAAAGTTCCCAATAAAGTCCAAGTTTTAAAATGACACATAGTCCATGAATATCTGTGAGCTCTGCTTGGAGCTTCTGAGCAGGAATATTGTTTCCTCCAGACAGGATCAGACATTTACCTACAGGAGTGGAGGTCTGGTCTTGGGCCTGGCAAACACCTGGGGATCCCAAATGTCTCTATTTTGTCACTCTTTGACCATGTGTGCCCCCTGTCCATCTGTACGAGCGTGAACAGAGCCTGGGAAAGGGAAGAGCCCTGTCATGGGACGTATATTCCCGCAGGCTCTGGGCCTGCAATGAGAAGGCTGCTCTGGGGCAGATGGTGCCAGCACAAAGATGCCTGCTGGGAAGCCCTGTGGCCACAGCCTCCGGCCTGCCCTGGTGAGTGTGGTCTCCTCCTGAGCAGACCATCCTCTGACAGGGGACTCATGCTGGCTACTTCCCTGCTGCTGGGCTCTCACTCGTGCTGCGGTGATGGAGAAGAGCAGAGTGCCTGTCCTGTGCCCCACCCCGCCCCGCCAGCTCTGCTTCCTGCAGGTGTTGTGTCTCCTGCTGCCCTCCTTCCTCTAGTACCTGGTGAGGTTATATTTCTCCTTGGGGAGATGTGGCATTCTTCATCCCTGGGATAATTTGGAAGCTTTGGGAAAAGTTGAGGAAAAAAATGGCATAAACTCCAAGGCCTAGCATGCATGAGAGCAGTCCTGCCTTCAGGTACTTCTTGGGGTTGTGTGGCAGCACAGGCAAATGGAGGCAGTCCAGGAGGGATCCTGGCAGTGATTTAGCAAACATTCAGGGCAGTCTACCAGAGGAGTGGGGCCAGGGAGCCTGAGAGGCAGCGGCTGAACCAGAGAGTGCAGATACGTTGTCTGCAGGTTGGGGGAAAATACAAGGCAGCTCTGCCCTGGGATGAGGAGCAAAGCCAAGAGTTTGTGAGGATCTGTGAGGAACAGGGGCAAACAGAGATGTTCATTTCTATGCAAATAAGCTCCATATTTGCAATAGGAGCTTCTCAGGTGCACTCCCTCCATGACTGGAGAGGAAAATGGGCAGCATCACATGCTGAATGACTCCCTGGTTGCTCGTTATACTAACTTGCAGGGTTTCTGGCATGAAAGAGCTATTGCAACCTCTTGCCCATCCTGGGGGGGCCTGTGAGAGACCAGAGCCCCTCAGAGCTGCAGAGAGATGTTCGGCAGAGGGGACAAGGGCATCTGCAGTGGAATCAGATCTCCATAACCACGTGATGGCATTTCACTCCAAATCACTGTCCTTAAAAAAGACCACACACAAAGTCTCTTCAATAAACGCCAACAAAAAAGCTAAACATAACCAGGGGGGATTATAAAGACAAAGAATAGTAGAGACTGAAAAGGGTTTACTAAACACCTCCTTGCACACATCCTTTTCTAGATTTATTTCTTGTTTCATTTTGATTGACATTTTTATCATATTCAGGCCCACACCATGAAAAAAAAATATTTTAATGTCTTGTACAGAGTTAAGTGGCCCAAAGCACCTGCGACAGCAACTGCTCACTCTTTGTTCAGAGCCAATCCTGCTAGATGTTGAGCTCTCTTGCCTACTGCCTCTTGTCCTGCTCTGTTACCACCCACCCCAGACCCCGATATGCTGCGGTTACAAGGTCAAAAAGTCATCTCCAGGCTGGCCATGGCTGAACAGAAGTTCCTGCAAGTTTCATGGCTGAGGGAACTGACAGGAAAAGGAGCTGTTGGTTGTAGCAGCAGAGGAGTGTTGTGGTCGCTGCCAAGGAGCTGCTCGATGTTTAGGTGGGCTCAGTGGTGAGTGCTTCCACCCGTGGTGGCAGTAACTGCCTGTGTTGTCCGGCTGTGGGGCGAGAGTGCCATGATGCCCACTGCTCTCCCTGGCAGCCAGGTTTTGCATGCATGGCCATGGCCATGTGAGTGCAACCGCACTCCAAATGCTGCATAGTCTCCATCAGTGTATGCCTGGCCTCACCAAAGCCGCTTAGCCTGTTTTAGTCAACGCCTCAGCTCGCAAAGGCCGCCTCACCTCCGTCAGTGCATGCCTTGCAAAGGCCATGTCACATTGTCAAGGCTGCTTCGCCTCCATCAGTCCATGCCTTGCAAAGGCCTCCTCGCCTAACAATGCACCCTTGCCTCTGTCAGTCCGTGGCTCACAATGTCCGCCTTGCATCCATCAGTCGACACCTCGCCTTGCAGAGGCTGCCTCACCTCACAATGGCTACCTTGCCTTCATCAGTACACATCTGGCAAAGGCTGCCTCCCTTCGCAGAGGCCGCCTTGCCTCCTTCAGTCCACGCCTCGTCTTGCAAAGGCCAGCTTGCCTCACAAAGGCTGCATCGCCTGTGTCAGTCCACGCCTCATGAGGCCTCATCGATTCACAAAGGCTGTCTCACCTCCACCAGTCCACGTCTCGCAAAGGCCGCCTCACAGCCATCAGTTCACAGTCTCACGTCACGAAGGCCGGCTCTCGTCTGTCAGTCCACACCTCACAATGGCCGCCTCGTCTCGCAAAGGCCACTTTGTCTCCATCAGTCCGCACCTCACAAAGACCACGTCGCCTCGCAAAGGTGGCCTTGCCTTGCAAAGGCCACTTCGCTTCCATAAGTCCATGCCTTGCAAAGGCTGACTGTATTGGAGATGGAAATTTCTATGATCTGTAGAGTCATAAATAAGCATTGTGTAAAACAAAATCCAGACCTTGGAGGGAAAAACACTGAATCTTGATAATGCTCAGCAGAGGCCACTAACAAAGGAAGGTTGTAATACCTGGATCCCTGAAGAAGAATGAAAAGCAACATGTTCTCTAAACCAACAAAGAAGTAGTTAGTTCAGAAGAAGCAAGAACTGCTGCTCAGGCTGGTTTGCAGCCAGCCTGACTATAAACTGCTGTCTAAGGAAGTTTGAAGGCCAAAGTCACTGTGAGAATGAGAAGGATGAGGGAAGCCAGACCACCAAATTGAGGGATGAGGCCCCCTTCTGGAATTTGTGATGGCACAGTCCTAGAAGGATGATATAATAGAAAGGCGGGGATTTACTCACCCCTGGGTGGCCTCCTGGCACGTACCGGCCCTACATGACCGGATGCCCCAGGGGATAAAATATGAAGGGCAGATTTGGGGGATGGAGACTCCCAATATTGAGGCCAATGTTGTCTCCCATGGGGACGCCCGCTATGATTGAGAGCCTGCCAGCCCCTCCAGCCTGCTACCTTGGAGACATGTGTGGTCTCGTAATTCTGCTGGCAAGTATTATTCAGTAAGTAATCTTTTCGTATTCACATGTACTAACCAATTTGTGTTCGTTTGTACTTGTATCTATGTTGTGTTAATTAAAGGCATCATTGTTATTAAGTCTATTTCTTGTCCTTGGATTGCTGAATCCTGAGCCCATCTGGCACACCGACTCGCCTAACGAAGGAGTCTCGCCTCCATCAGGCCACGCCTCCCCTCACAAAGGTCCTCTCGCCTCCATCAGTCCATGCCTTGCAAAGGCCGCATTGTCTCGCAAAGGCCGCATCTCCCCCATAAGTTCGTGGCTCTCAAAGGCTGCCTCACCCCACAAAGGCTGCCTCTCCTGCATCAGTCTACGTCTAGAGTGGAAAAGGCTACCTCTCCTCAGTCGGTCCACACCTCACAAAGGCCGCCCCTCCTCACAAGGACCGCCTCGCCTCGCAATGCCAGCCTCGCCTCCATCAGTCCGCGCCTCACAAAGGCCACCTCACATCCATCAGTCGACGCCTCGCCTTGCAAAGGCTGCCTTGCCTCACAAAGGCTACCTCGCCTTTGTCAGTACACGTCTGGCAAAGGCTGCCTTGCTTCTCATAGGCTGCCCTGACTCCTTCGGTCCACACCTCGCCTTGCACAGGCCGGCTTGCCTCACAAAGGCTGCATCGCCTGTATCAGTCCACGCCTCGCAAAGGCCGCGTCGATTCTCAAAGGACACCTTGCCGCTGTCAGACGCCACCTCGCCTCGCATAGGCCACCTGGCCTCCATTAGTCCACACCTCACAATGGCTGCCTCGCCTTGCAAAGGCCGCTTTGTCTCCATCAGTCCGCACCTCACAAAGACCATGTCGCCTCGCAAAGGCGGCCTTGCCTTGTAAAGGCCACTTCACTTCCATAATTCCGTTGCTTCCTAGGCCATAGAGAAATGGAACACCTGAAGTACACTTGCACAGGCTCAAACCTCTCTGATCCTCACCGGACAGTGGAGGCTTGCATAGAAGAGACCTTGCGTCTTTTCTGCCACTGTCTGGAAAGCGGGAAGAATGTGGCCCCTGTGTTGAAGGACATTGGCCATGCTTCTTATTCAGGGAATAGGTGTGAAAATGAGATATTACAGAGACTTTCTACAAAGGCTGAATGGGACAGAGCAACTCTTCTTAGGGTAATTATTCCATTTCTCCATTTCTGCTTCTAGGTCTTTTGTAATCCCAGCAGGAGTATGAGTGAATGCATTACATTAATGAATTGAGAGAGCGTATTAGTGAAAGTGAGTGAAAGAAGTGAGTGAAAGGAGGAGTGAATGAATTTATAGTAGCATTTCATGACCTTCCCAGGCACATGGACAGTCCTGGCCTGAAGTAATGTAGTCTCCCTGGACAGTTTGTCTTTAGCATTTAGAGGACTTGGCAACGAAGAAGACCCTGGCAATAGCTGCATTGGGTCCAAGCAAAGATCCATCCAGCCTGGCATCTCATCCCCGTGAGCTTAGTAAAAAGCATCCAAGAGAAGGGCAGGTCTGGGGTGTTCTTCTCCCAGTAGACTTCCCTCCTCCCTAGATTAGCGCCCCTAAGTGCCAGCATCCTATTTGAACCCATGTCTCCTTTGGCTGGTGTGCTGAAGAGCAGTGACCGTTTTTGCTGCAGTTGCTGCCTTGCTCTATTTGTGCTGACCAGCTCTTCCCAGTGCCCCAGAGTCACACCACACCAAAGGAGGTCTTTCTGTCCTAATGTGTGCATCAGCACACCGGTAGTGGTGACTGCAGCATCTCACAGAGAGAGAATCAGTGCCCTTTCGCACGTCTCTAGTGCAGCCCTTGTCCTCCGGGCTGTGTTTTTAGGTCCATCTGGCGATGTGAGATGTGAAATCAGGCTGACTTGAGTCCCTTGGGGGTTAAGACAGAGATGCAAGTAGGCTCTTTTGAAGGGATTGTTGTCTAATGCAATCGTTGGGCATTAAGCAGGAGCACAAGCAGAGCAAGAGACAAGACATGCCCCTTGAACACATCCCAGAGGTTTGGCCCTCCCAGTTGTTACCCAGTGTGGAAAGGTAAAAGAAGAGGTTTGTCTGTCTCTTCCTCTGTCATGGAGGGCTGCAATGTGAATGTTGGGAGAGACTTTGGGGTTAAACCCACATCTGACCCTTCTTTTTCCTCAGCTCAGGAGGGATCAGGTCTGGACAGCAGGGAAAATAGAGCAGTCCAGTTGGTGAAATGTCTTCTCATGTGCTTGCCTCCCTTGATTTCTGCAGTAGGAAAGACCTGAGCTAATTGAGTCACTGAATGCTGAGCTGTCAGGAATTGCAGCTGGTCTGTGAAATCCCTGTTTCCCTTAGCAGAGAACATTAACCTCCGTGGCAGGGAGCTGGGGTTGACGCTTTGATAGGAACGTGTCTTTTTGCTAACCCTGGTCTTCAGGCTCAGTGGGACCCTAGTGTTCTTGAACAGGCACAATGTTTAGGTATGTCAGCTCTGATACAAACTATGGAGCTGGCCTCGCCCCGTCCTAAATATACAACAGTCAAGCAAGGGGTTAAAGAGCCATTCTTACAATTTGTTGAATGGATTGCTACATCATTAGAAAAACAAGTAGAGGATGAGAGGAACTGTGCACTCAGCTAGCTAAAGATAATGCTAATGAAGATTGTCAGAAAATAATTGAAGCAATGCCAGAGAACCCAACTATTCCTGATATGGTAACAGCTTCCTCAAGAGTGGGAACAATAATGCATAAAATGACTGCTCTAGCTGCAGTTCTTCATCCCAATCCCAAGTGCTTTTGGTGCGGTCAGGAGGGGCATATCAAGGCTGCTTGCCCATTTCAGAGTGCAGCTGCTAAGCAAAAAGGCAAAGCGGCAGGGCATTTTGCCAAGCCTGTGGACAATACTTGCAATCGATGTGGCAGGATAGGGCATTTTGCCAGACACTGTCGATCTAAATTCCATATTAATGGCTATTCTTTGACAGAAAATGAGAAAACAAGCACGGGGAGGCGCGTGGGGACACAAATACCTCACACAGCGATTCCATGCATGGGAGCACCTCTGATGGCTTATCCCTGTGCAACCGTCTCACAGGGAAAACCCGTGGATCAGCAGGCATGGATGTATCCACCGCTGACACAGTAACTCTGTCAACTACGGATATTGTTAAAGTGCCTCTGGATGCAAAGGGGCCTATAGGTCAAGGACTCACTGCCTTATTAATTGGACAGTCTAGCAGTATTTTGAGTGGATTAATTGTTCATGTAGGTGTTATTGATTCGGATTATACTGG
>NW_010588317.1:26112-38196 GCF_000705375.1 Tinamus guttatus | reverse complement strand
ACCTGCAGTGCGCCTATCAGGCACTCAGGCAGCAGTGACCTCACAACCAGTCTCTAAGCCATAAGCCTGCTGGGAAGGTGAAAGAGTTAATTACAGCATGCACTAGAGAAGATAATGACAGCATTCCATGGCAGGGGAGCAAAATAAATTAATGTGGGGGAAAAAAAAAAGAGTAAATAGTATTTGAAGCATCTAACAAGATGCCCAAGCCTTTCTCAATTAAAAAAAAAACCCTTATTCTGTTAAAAAAGTAAAATACATAACCGTACATGAAAGCCTAATGTCATGGAAATGTGTGAAGGTGTGCTGCAGCAGCAGGTGAGATGTAGCATCACTGATGAGAAACTGCACTGCACTTCTAGGACCTGCACCCAGCACCCATGAGTGCAAAGGCAACAGGAGCTGCCCCTGCAGCCCCATCCCTGGCAGCAGGTCCTGGAGCTGCCACAGTGGCTGCATGCAGTGACACTGCTTGGGGAACCAAGGCCAGAGAGAAACCACCATCTTCCTGGTTCGGTCGCTGCTGCAGGGAAAGCGCAGCGCAGGCTGCTGAGGTCATGTGGGCTGTGGTTTGTGCACCTGCAGGTGAGACTTTTGTCTGCTTATCAGCCTCGTCAAGGGAATAACAGGCTCTTGGGTGAACACCCTGAGAGGTGGGGGGCTCTGAACTCCTAGGCTGCCCTGTCTGCTGTCAGAGGAGTGAAATGTCCCAGCTCCCTGCTCCGGACCAAGGCACCAGGACCAGGCTGTCTGAGAAGGGGTGGATGAGACCGCACTCACAGGATGTGTCTCTGGCCATGGCTAAGAGACCTTTCACTGCTGCTGCTCCCAGCACAGCGGGGCTGTAGCGGGATCAGGGGCTGTTCCTCTTTCCTTCCCTTCCTGACACAGACCATCCCAGGGACAATCCCAGCTCCACAGTTCTTATGGTGTGGGGAAAGCTGGACACTTGCACCTTGGACACTCAGGCAAACACAGCATGTGAGATCCCCAAAGTTCCCAGTCACCTGAGTGGACCCACTTCCCTCCATGGTCTGCCCTGTCCCACTGGGATGGGCCCCATGATGATGCCCCAGAACAGTGGCCATGACATCCGCAGTGGAGTCGTGCCACATATATGGTCATGAATGGCGCTCGAGATGTTCATTGGAGGGCTGGGCTGTGTCAGAAGGGAGATAATCTCTGATAACATCTAAAAAAGGTGCCTGCTGCTTTGATTGGCTCGTCCAGGAGCTGGGCCAGCACCTGCAGATATATATTGGCCTCCCATGTTTGTTATACTGCACTAGTCTCCAGGATTTGTGGTAGGGATAGTGTACAGCAGGGCAGTGCCTTCAGGACAGGAGGCTGCAGATGGAAACAGAGGTACTCCTCATCTCTTGGGTGCTGTAGTTCTTGTCTGGGTGCAGCTGTGCTGGGGAAAGTGCATGTTCCCTAACCCATGGGCACAGGGCCAATGGGCAGCTGTGGGGTCATTGGGATCGCTCTGGAAACGTTGGATCTTCCCTCAGAGCAGTGAGACAAGGGTCAGAAGTGCTCAAGTCAAGATCCTATTAACCTCTGCGTGGGAGAAGGGCATTGGTGCTTCCAGGGCTCCTGTGCTTTTGGCAGTCGGTGCCTGGGTGTTAGAGGCATCTCATCCTTGCCACCCTTTGAGGACATCCTTTTCTCCCAGCTCTGTGGCCCTGGAGCTGGTGGTGGGTCAGCTGATGACTGTAGCACTCAGCGATCCCAGGGCACAGCTAACCCGGGGTTGCCAGGAGGGTTTCTGTGCTGTTCACTGTCCCGAAGTCAGGGTTGCCTGGCCCAAGGAGGGGCAGTTTGTGCCCTGCAGAGAGAAGGAAACCAGGGTGTCTGTGCTCACCCTGCAGCAGAGAGGCGTCCAAGGGCGGGGGCTGAGCTCTTCCCCATAGGTGAGGAGGGAATGAGGGTTGGGACAGAAGATGGGGATCCTCTTGGTGTTCCCTGGGGATCTATAAAGCCCTGAAGCAGATGAGTGGATTTATGGGAGATGGGTGCCTCCCATCCATGGTGAGTTGGGGCAGAGAAACTGGATCCCTGGCCCAATCAAGAATGTAGAGGGGAGAGGTCTCACACGCCAGAGTCTGGGACTCAGCCCTAGGACCCTACACAGTCACTGTGCTGGGACTCTGTGCCCTCTTAATGGGCCCTGTGTCTGTGTTTGAAGGTGCTGCAGAGGGGAGGCTGGAGGATGGAGACAGCCGCTGTGCTGGGAGAGTGGAGGTGAAACACCAGGGCCAATGGGGGACTGTGTGATGACTGGGAAATGGAATATGTTGCTGTAGTTTGTAAGCAGCTGGACTGTGGATCTGCTCTCCAAGCCACTCAGTGCGGATATTTTGGGTCAGGATCTGGCCCAATTTGGCTGTACTCTGTAAGCTGTCAAGGCACTGAGAATACCTTGTCTGAGTGCACACATGATAACTGGACTAAAGATTTCTGCACTCATGCTTTTGATGCTGGAGTGATTTGTTAAGGTAAAGAATCATCCAGTTCCTCACCTCTGGGGTCAGGCCTGGGGTCAGGGGACTAACCGGGCTGTGACCTGAAGGAGCAGTGTGTGGGCACCAGCTCTGGCCCTGATGTGGCTACTCCCACTGTCCTTCTGCAGCTATTGCTGCTGCTCTCCCTGGGGAAAGTCCCAGGTGAGCCCACCACGGGGTACATAGACCCCATCAGGGTCTTTGGGGATCATCCCACCCTCAGGTGGTGCCTCAGGCTGGGAGATGAACCCCCACCCTGCCCTACAGGGTCTCTTGGACTCCACTGATCTCCTCAGATTCTTCCAGGACATTCCTGGCAGTGCTGGCTGTCCCTGTGCCCCAGACCTCAGGATGACTTGTTTGGCACCCCATGGCTGGCAAAACAGCACAAGATAGCACAGGCTCCTAGAGTCATTCCCCTCACAGACAGGAGTGCCTTGCTTGACCCAAAGGGGCTTTACAGAATGAGCAAGAGCAGGACCTGGTGTAGAGAAGCGGGGTGATGAGTAGGGCACCCCTTGTCCAGGCCCCCCCCTCAAGGACCAGCCCCCCATGAGCCCTGGGTTGGTTGCTGCGGAGCCACTGGCTGCTCCTTCCCACATCACCACTGGGTCAGGCTGGTCCTGCTGGGTCCGTGTCACTGACACTTCTGACAGTGCAGGACACCCTGGGAACAGGGAGCAATTTGAGCTGCTCCGAGGCGATTCCTCAATCTGACTCCTGAGTTCTGTAGGGCTGAACAGGCTGCAGCAATCCTTAGCACTGTGGTGCTGAGTACTGGGCCACTGGGGCAGTCTCTGTGGCAGCAGCATTTCCCTGAGCAATGCCTGTAGGGTCTGTGCTATGGGTCTGTGATCCAGACAAGCTCCAGAGCTTGGATTTTGGAGGAGGTGCAGGGGAAGTTGAAGGGTTTGTGTCATCAGAACCTACTGAGAGCTGCTGTTTCACATTAATGGGATCCTTTGGATGTGGTTGCAATGGTATGTAACTGCCAGAAGCTTGTGGCAACTCCTTGTCATCAGGGGTTTATTTATTTATTTATTTTTCCCAAGGATTTGTTCAGCTGGTTGGAGGGAACAGCCCCTGTTCAGGACATGTGGAGATCAGAGATGGAGACCAGTGGAAAACAGTCTGTGACTTACACTTTAGTGTGAAAGCTGCAAATGTCATCTGTAGGGATCTGTAGTGTGGCATAGCCCTGTCTGTCCATGACGGAGCTCACTTTGGAGAAGGGGTTGGTCCCGTCTGGGATGGAGAGCTGCAGTGTGTAGGGGATTCTTCCTCTTCTCCTGCCCCAGGAGGTCCCTCAGTAACCAGACCTGCAGCCATGCCAACCATGCTGGTGTCACCTGCACATGTGAACATTTGGGGAGGAGGTATGAAATGCCACTCACAAGCTATATGCTAAGAGATAGGGGAGCAAGAAAGTGATCATGCTGAGCATGGTGTGAGTGCAGGAGGGATGGAGTTGTTATCTACAATCCTGCAGTGCTGGAAGCAAAGGAAATTGAATCTCTGTGGCATTTCTCTCTTGGGATAATGAGCTAGGGAACAAAGTGATGCTCTCTAAAGACCCTCGTTTCCCCTTGTAATATATCCAGGATTCAGGCTGGTGAATGGCAGCGTGGAGTGTTCAGGACGAGTGGAGATCGAGGTGGAAGGGACCTGGGGTGTGACTCTGACTGGGATATCTCCGATGCTCATGTTCTCTGTCATCAACTTAACTGTGGATTTGCTAAGTCCATTCCTGCAGGAGGGCACTCTGGGAGAGAAACAGGCCCTGTCTGGAGAGACACTTTCCACTGTAATGGGACTGAATCCCATTTGGGACAGTGCCCTTTGACTGCTCTGGGGGTGTCCCCATGCTTGCCTGACAACAATGGTGTTTTTTGCTCAGGTGAGTTCAGGAAAAATGGATTAACTCATTTTGCCCCTTTTGTGTGACTTGGAAATGCAAAGCAGGGGAGCGCCTGGTAGTGACAAACTGAATTTCCTTCTGGAGAAACTATGGGTTCCCATGGAGGGATTCAGAGAGCTCTTCCTGCTCATGCAGAGCACGTTTCCCTGGGGCAGATGAGAGCCGAGCAGGGAGCAGGCATCTCTGCTGCTCCAAGGCATCTGGTTCAGACCTTGGGGCCACCACCAGGCTTGGGCTTCTCTGCTCTCTCCTGGGGCACAGGCCCAGGAGGGAACTGTGGGACACAGCTCCACTCGCTGAAGCTGTGAAAGATCCTCTGCTCCCTCCTGCAGCCCATATCCCCATTCCAGACTAGAGAGAACCTGGCAGACCCTGATCCAACAGCCTGCAGAATCTGCCATGAGCATGCCCAGCAGGAGCAATCCCTGAGGTTGAGCAGCACCTTGGGGCTGGGATTTGCCTTTGCTCATTGTCAGCATGAACCTCAAACTTGTCCTGTTTTGTAAAGAAGGCGCTCATCCTTCTGCTTCTTGCTAAAGACACAAGCTCCACATCCCAGATCCACAGGGATGTGGAAGGGCAGAGCCGTCCCAGCAGGAACCGAGTCCCAGCTTGGAGATGGAGCAAGGCTACTGCTCACCCTGTCACCCAGGCCTTGTACAGGCCACCACTTCCTCCTGATGAAGCTGCTCCGGATTCATTATTAAGGACATACCTAATGGCTCTGGGATTTGCCTTAACCTCCAATGCTTTCCCATTTCTGTCACTGAGATGATATTAGAACTCAGCAGGGTTCAGGGCCTGGAAAAGTAAATCCCTTGGAGAACTCCCATCCTTGAGCTGCTCACTGTGAGCTGGGTATGGATAGATGAGCTCCAGGGTGTCCAAAGGCATGAGAAATGGGAGACACAAGGCAGGGTGCAGGGCATTTCCCCTCTCTCTGAGCAGGACTCTCTGGACCCCTGCGTCTGGTGGATGGAGGGAGCCGCTGTGACAGGTGAGTGGAGATACCCCTGAATGGACATGGCTCCGAGTCTTAGATGACCAGTGGGACCTGAATGATGCCAGCGTGGTGTGCCGGCAGCTCCAGTGTGGAGAGGCAGAGCAAGCCTACAACCCACCAAAGGCTGAGTGAGGGACGGGCCCCGTGGGGCTGAGAAGGGCCCAGTGTGCAGGGAAGGAGACTCACCTGGCCCTTTGCAACACCTCCCTGCCTGTGACAGCACCTACAGGAATTGCAGAGGATGTGGGGGTGGTTTGCTCGGGTGAGTTGCTCTAACGGTCCCCAATGCGCTGTGTTCCCCAGGACTGCGAGCCCCTGACAGACGGGTTTCTCCTGTGTGCAGAGAGCCAGCAGGTGCGGCTGGTGCACAGGGCAGGGCGCTGTGCTGGAAGAGTGGAGATCTTCTGCAACGGCACCTGGGGGATCGTCTGTGATGACTCCCGGGACCTGCTGGATACCACCATTGTTTGCCACCAGCTAGGCTGTGAGGTGGCTGTGAATTTCACTGGCTCTGCTCATCACGGGGAAGGTTCTGGGCAGATCTGGCTGGATGACGTGAATGGCTCCAGGGATGAAGCTGCTCTCTGGGACTGGCCGGCCAGGCCCTGGGGGTAGCACAACTGCAGGCACAAAGAGGACGCAGGAGTCATCTGCTCAGGTCCGTGCAGGCAGCAGTGGCGGGAGCCTGGGGCTTCCAGGCATGAGAATGAGGGAGAAGCTGGACATGGTGGACCTGGCCCAACTGTCCTAAGCCCCCTTCCTGCCTGGTCCTGGGGACACCCATGCACAGTCCCCATTGGACCTACTCAGGGCTATAGGGAGAGCACGGGTTTCCCCACAGATCAGGGAGGAGGGTAGTGCTGCACATTCAACACCTCTCTGCTCACTTGGTGAAACTGTTTTGTTGGCAGTGCCCTCTGACTATCTGAGTCCTCGGATGTCTAGAAGAGTCTCTGCTCCTTAGAATATCCCTTCCTACTCATGGATGCCATAGAATGTCCTGGGGAATTGTCAGGGATGCTTTAAGTTTCTGTCTCCTCATGCCAGGACCAGCCCATTCCCCCCAGCTTTGTGTTTTTCTTTCCAGAGTCCATAGCCCTGAGGCTGGAGAACAGTGATGGCTGCTCTGGGCGCCTGCAAGTTTTGTACAACGGGACATGGAGGAGTGTTTGCTCCAACTCGATGACTCTGAGTACCGTGTCTCTGGTGTGCAAACAGCCGGGCTTTGGAGATGGAGGATTCCTTGAAACAGGCCTGCCATGTGGCAAGGTATCCGGCCACACATGGCTGGATCATGTTGAGTGTGGGAAGAGGAACAGCTTCTTTTGGCAGTGCCCCTCTGATCCCTGGAACGCACACACCTGTGATGACCAACAAGAAGAGACCCACATTACCTGCAATGGTAATGCTGGAGCCACATGTGTGCAAAGCTCACAGCAGGTCTTGCTCCCTGTTCAGCAAGTCACCATGTTGAGAAGGATCAAGGTTATGTAGGAACCAGGACATGCCAGGCAGTGCTGGCACGAGAGCTCAGAACAGCCTCCCTCTGGGGACATACTTCTGCTCCTCTGCTATCCAGTGAAACTTTTGGGGTGCGCAGCCAGGGTAACCCTGGAACTCACCACTGTTATTTATACACTACATTATTGGGGCGTTCACTTGTGTCCATGAGCAGGGAGAGGTACTGGGAGGTTCAAGCACAGGTCAGTCTTGATCCTGTCCACATGACCCCCATGAAGCAGCTTCTTCCTTCACTTCAGCATCTCCTTCATCAGGGAGATGACCAGAAACCCTCCAGCCCTAGCAGCCAAGTGCCCCAACGCTACAAACTGCACAGGTAGCTGCTCCTCCCTGTGCCCTTCTTGCCTGGCCAGACCCTCCCAACTACACCAGCGACACGGAGGCTTCTGTGTTCTCCAGAGATGGAGAAGATTTGTGTTGTGGGAGGAGATGATGGCTGCTCAGGAAGAGTGGACGTTTGGCACAACAGTACCTGGGAGACGGTGTGCCATGCCTCCTGGGCCATGAAGGATGCCAAGGTGGCCTGCAGGCAGCTGGGTTGCGGTCCTACCATGTCTGCCCTGGGAGGGCCTGTGTTTGGGGAGGGGTCTTGGCTGCAGCAAGTGGAGTGCGGAGGGACGGAATGGTCTCTCTGGGACTGCAAAGTGCAGTGTGGGAACAGCGGTGCCTGCCAGCACAAGGAAGATGCTGCTGTGACGTGCTCCGGTGAGTGGCAGTGCTTGGTCCCCGTGTTTGGGGGGATGTTTTCCCAGCTGGAAAAACATAGGGTCCCAGAGCTCCTCAGAGCAAGGATGTCCCTGCAGAAGTTGGGTATCTGGTGCTGGGTGGGGAGCAGCTGTTGTGGAGCAGGGTCTCCTCAGGCCTCTGCCTGTGGGGTTCTGCAGCCCCCTGAATGCTTGTCCTGCGCTGCCAGTGCTGTCCTCCCCATGCCCCAGAACAGAGAGCTCAGGGCCTGTCACGGGCACCCAGAGAAGGACTGTTCTGATGGCACTTGGAGGAGACATCCACAGGCACAGCCACATCTCTTTTCCTGCTCTGCCGCTGCACCCAGGATGACAACACAAGCCCCACGAGCAGGTAACCTGCCCTCCTCCCTGGGTTGGGTCTCCCTGGGGCCAGTCTGTGACCTGCAGCCCGAGGGAAGGGCTGGGGTGCAGGGCCCAGAGAGGAGACCCAAGGGTGGGAGCTGGTGGCTTTATGGAGGGCTGTGAGTCACTCAGCAGTATGAGAGCTGCCCCATGACCCAGCACAGGGTCCTCCAGCCCTGCCATGTGTGAGGGGTCAGGACTGGGGTGTCCCTGGGCCCCCACCTGCCCCAGGCAAGGGCCTGCCTCATCCATGCAGATCCCGCCTAGAGGTGTGTGAGGGAGAATGGGGGAGTCTCCATTCCTGTTGTCATCTGAATCATCCTGGAGGCCCTGCTCTGCCTGCTCCTGGCCCTCCTGACAGAGCAAGTGCGAAGAACCAGGACTCAGAGCAGAGGTGGGTCCTTCCCCAGCGGTGCCAGGGTGACGATGCCTCTTGGCAGCCCTGTGGTGGCTGTGGTGTGTGTGTGAGGGCACAGAGGGGGCTGGGGTGGGGGTGCTGCCTTCTGCTCTGTTCCTTGTTCCTTCACTGTCTGTTTGTGGGACACCCGCAAGCAGGAGTTTTGGGAGCGCTGATGCAGGAAGAGATGGTGATGTGGGAGGAAAGAAAAGGCAGTGAGGGGCTGGGGGAGATGGGAGCAGAAGGGTATGTCCAAGGACGCTGCTGGCTGTGCTCTGGACAGCGCGGGGGGAAGGCTGTGGGGCAGAAGCGGTGCCAAGAAGAGCTCAGGGCAGGGGGTCTCTCAGAGTGGGACTCGGTCCCTGGGCTGCTCCCTCTGTCCTGCCCTGTTCACCCAGGTCAGGGCAGGGCCATGTTATGGACCCATCTGACAGACCGCGAGAAGCTCCCTGGGGAGAGGAGCTGTGGGAGCTGCTCCCTGGTCAGAGCAGGGACTGACTCGGGCCAAAAGGGACATTGTGGGGTGACTCTGAAGAGACAACATGAGGTGACATTGCCCCAGACCATCTCTACAGGGCTGTTGCTGTCACTGGGGATCTGAACGTAGTGCCTGGACAGAGCAGTGGGTCTGGGCTGTGGGGTGAGTGCTGGTCTGGCCAGGGTGGAAGGGCTGGGTGCCCACACTGTGGTCCTTCTCCTCTCTCCATGTCCCTGTGTTGATCCTGCACATGTTCATAGGCTCTAGGAGGTCTCTGGAGCCCTTCTCTGAGGTTGTGTACCAGGAGATCGACTACAGACAGATGTGGGAGAAGCAGGTGAAGTTCGGTCCTCCAGGTCTGCGTGGTGGATTCTGGAAGAGAGCACATTGCAGGGCCCTTTCCACTGGCCCTAACCCACAATGGGACTGTCTCAGTCCTCATGCCAATCGTCCCCTCAGTGCTGGGTCCTGTGATCAGTGGTCATCCAGTCCAGCTGGAGGCCAGTTCTCAGGAACATAGACCAGGGGTCAATACTGGAGCCAGCACAAGTTCAGTATGAGCCAGGATCAGGCCCTCAAAGCAAAGAAAACAACTGCATCTTGGACTGTATTAGGAGTTTTGCCAGCAGCTCAGAGGAAGTGATCCTTCCCCCTCTATTCTGCACTGCTGAGTCCACATCTGGAGTGCTGTGTCAAGTCCCAGGTGCCCCAGCATAAAAGAGACATGCACCTGCTGGAGCAAGTCCAGGTAAGGGCCGCAAGGATCGCTGAGGGACTGGAGCATCAGTTACATCAGGAGAGTCTAAGAGAGCTGAGATTCTTCATTCTGGAGAAAAGAGTGGTGTCTTACCAAAGTAATTATCTCATGGATGGCAGTAAAGAAAATGGAGCCAGACTCTTCTCAAAGGTATCCAGGGACAGAGCAAGAGGAAAGAGACACAACATGAAATACAAGAAAATCCTTTTAAACTTAAGAGGGAACTTTTCTACAGTGAGGGTAATTGAACATTGAAACAAGATGCCCAAGGAGGTTGCGGCATCTCTATGTTTGAAGATGTTTAAAACCAAACTGGAAATGGTCTTAAGCAAGCTGCTGAAGTTGACTCTGCTTTGCACAGGGAGGTTGGACCAGATGGTCTCCAGATCGTCTCATTTCCAGTTCAAATATTCTACAACTCTACAAATCCACTCCAGACACTATTAGGCATAGATGCATGATAATAAAATATCTAACACCTATTAGGCCTTGGCAGGCCTATCCAGCAAAAAGTATCTGCAATGGCCTTGCTGAAGCCTGAGCAACCCAGTTATACAGTTCTTTGCAAAAGAATGAACTCTCTGTGCCACTAGAGCTTCCGTTTCTGCGATGATTTATGCCCTGTTGCCACTTATCACATCCTGATCATCCATACGGCTGTAGTTCAGTGAAAGACAAGTCTTTCACAGACAAAGGTATCTAAACTCCGTAACTGCCTCACTTGAGCAGAGTTCAAATCAGCAGAGTCTGGCACTCTGTTGCTCTGTCTTCTGTCCCACCACTACAGGAATAAAATTGCTCTGAATTGAACCTAAATTGTATTCTGGTTATTCCATGACAATAGGTATTTTACAGACTATCTGAGATACCAAAGATATAAGGTTGTCATGGAAGAACCAGAATCATAACATCAGCTCATTAGACAGGAAAGACCATGTCAGATAAGGAATGGAAACCAAGGAGAAAAACAACAACAGAAAGTCAGACATTGAAATTTCTATGATGACTCTTAAACTTTGAGCAATTATTGATATACTTCATATTAGTAAATGCATCTTTCATGTGTTTTTCTTCTTGGAAAGCCTTTACTTCAAATGGATGAAATCAAACCAAAGATGATGCTTGAGTGCTTTATTCCTATATTCTCCAGTGCTTAGTTGTATAAAGGAGCTGCTAGTAAAAAAGTTTTGACTTCACTGTCATTTCAAAAGTAGTACAGATTTACACTAACTGTGGATCAGTATATCACAGAAACCACAGACTTGACTTTTCCACTTTTCATTTCTTTTTGTCAAAAGAGCCATATTCAATATTTCAAAATGCATTTATGAGCACTTTGGAAAAAAAAAAAAGGATATTTACATTATTGCATGTTTCTTCTTCATTACAGTGAAAGTGACCCAAAACATGCAAAGGCTTTCTTAGTCCTCTCATGGCCCTACTGCCATCATCCTGTCATCCTGTGCCTCTAGCAATCCCTTCTAGATCCTTCCACCTAGCTTACTTCCTCCTACATCCCATGATTTCCAGGGTCCCCTCGAAAGGTGCAGTCAGCATAGCACCACATTTGCAATGAGGACTGCATGGCATTCATTTTTAAGACAGAGGGCCTGAAGTTGTGTTTGACATGAATGTAAAACATGAAAAAACCTTATGTGCTTTGGTTCAATTAATCTTTCCCTGGAGAGCTCTATAGAGACAGGATGGGCAGAAGAAGAAAGGACAAAGAGGCAGAAGAAGATATGGGAAGGAGTAATGAGTACAAATTGAAACACAGGAAGTTTCATCTCCATATGAGGAAGAACTTCTTTGCTGTGAGGGTGACAGAGCCCCAGGACAGACTGCCCAGAGAGGCTGTGAAGTCTCCTCTGGAGATCTTCAAAACCCACCTGGACGCCACCCTGTGCAATGTGTTGTAGGTGTCCCTCTTTGTGCAGGGGGGTTGGAATAGATGATCTCTAGAGGTCCTTTGCAGCCTCAACCATTCTTTGATTCTCTGAAATTCTGTGAAATGTGGCAATATAGATGGAGTAATTCCTCAGAACTTCTCCATTTGGAGTGTTGGTGGGAAATGCATTCTGATGACACACTGTACATATATATATGTATATAGGTATATCTGTGTCCATGTCTTTATCTATACATAATGACATAAGGTGAGTAAATGCTGTAGCACATCGTATAGTGCTACCAATAAAAAAGGGAAAAAATCATTTAACCTGAGTGCTTACTATCCTAAATTTTTCTTACATTTGAGAGAGTTCTACACCTCTGGGTGGGCAGCTCTGGGGAGGAGTATTTGCAGGGATATATGCAGTATTTTCTTCCTTCCTTCCTTCCTTCCTTCCTTCCTTCCTTCCTTCCTTCCTTCCTTCCTTCCTTCCTTCCTTCCTTCCTTCCTTCCTTCCTTCCTTCCTT
>NW_010588317.1:0-26013 GCF_000705375.1 Tinamus guttatus | reverse complement strand
CTCCCTCCCTCCTTCTCTTCCCTTCTTCCTTCCCTCCTTCTGCTTGCCTGCCTGACTGCCATCTCTCTTTTAAAAAGGAAAGTGATTTTCACAACTGTGATTAGATGCAATTGCAGGTTGGTGGATATATGGTGCCACTGTAGGTGCCCTGGCTCCTCTGTCCAGGAGCAGCTTGAAGGGGCACTTCTCTTCTGCAGGTTCTCTGGGAGAGCTGCCAGGCCAATGCAGCTACCTCACATCCTTTGGGAACTCTCCAAGTGCCACTGGATGCTTGTGTTTAGAGAACTGAGCTCTTCCTGAGAAGGTGAAAAATATATTTCAACATTTAAAAAACACAAACACACTTGGTGACCCTGTGTGTGCAGGGGATTGGACTAGATGATCCCTAAAGGTCCCTTCCGACCTTAAGGATTCTATGATTCATCAGCTAAAAAGGATTGAGTCATTCTAATGGCAGTGTTCTCCAATAATGAAATAGTGGTAATTTTCAGGAAGGCCTGTGCTATCGTAGCCCTCCAGTTGTTTGAGTGATCCTACCACATGCCAGTTCTCCTAAGAAGCTTTCAGCCCTGTGAGAGCTTGTGCATCTCCATCTGCTGATGTTTGTGCCTCAAGTTATTCACTAAGGAGTATATGTGCTGTAGAGCCTCTGATGTGGCCCAGAGTGTGCACTGATCATAGGGAAACCCGTTCACAAAGGCCAAGACCGACGTGTGTGCAATGCTCCCACTTCAAAGCTGTGACATCTTGACATACAAAGCAGGTGGCAACATAATAGCGGAATGTGACTCTCAGTAACAGAGCAAAAGCTGCAGGACCTCAGTGAGCATCACTTAGTAGGAGAGAGTACAAAGGAGAAATCAAGTCATCCGTTGAGCTGGGCCACTGTTCCAAAGTGGGGCAAGGCTCTTGAGATAGGGTGGGCTGATGATAACGTGGCAGCAAAACCAAGAAGCAGCTCTGTCCAGGAGCAGCTCCTCTGTGAAGAGCAGCAGAGCTCCAGGCACTGCTTGTTCTTGGTGACATGAGATGAGAGAAGGCAGAACGGGAGAGATAATAGAGAGCGTGTACTGGGAGGACAGAGGAGGGCTCAATGTTGGAGACATCTACGCAGATCCTGACACACTAAGTCTCTGGCAGCAGAGCAATACTACTGGGATGCCTGGAGGAGACTTCTCAAATCATCTCAGGGTTGTAATTCAAAGCAATGTCCTGTGCCACAGGGTGCTGTGTGCCCAGCGCAGAGACTCTGCCACTTGCAAGGGTCAGTGCTCAACCAGTATGAAGATTTTCTCATGGAGCACCAGCGGGGAACTCTGGGTGAGAGGATCAGGTTTGATTCGACCTACCCCTCAGGACCTGTATGCACAGAAATGTCCCTGCCGAATGCCCAGAGCCAGGGGATTTCAGGAGTGCACAACTGAGCACACAGAAGATGGAAGGAGATCATAATATCAAAGCATTTCTGTGAGTGCTGGCACGGAAAAGATGTTGGGACAGAGGAACAGCTCCTGACAGGGACAGCTCCAGGCAGCAGGGAAGGACAGAGAATGAGAGGAACTAAGAGAATTGTCAGGGTGGATTTGGGCAAGTCATGGCCAGCCCTGCTTGTGCAGACACTTTCCTCTGATCAAGTCCCCCACCTCTCCTCTCCCAACCAGCAGAACTGCTGCCCTACAAGCCATGGAGTCAAGGGCATGAATTGCAGTCTCTGCACACAGAGCCCTGCACAGGACAGGCATGTGTCTCCTGCCATGGGCCAATTTCATGATGCCCAATAAAGAGGTGGAGAGTGAATGCCTTGCCATGTTGCTGCCTTCAAGGCAGCATGCCTAGCTGGGGAAGATGAAGGCTTTCCTGAGGACTTGTCTGTCTCTAGTGCTCCTTGTTCCACCTCTTTGACAAGCTGATCCTGTTCTGCGCTTGATTTCTTTGGGGCAGCAGGTTTTCCTGCAGTTCAGAGAGCTGCCCTGTGAGCTGTGCCACAGAGTGGTCTGTGTGGAGTGTCTCAGTCCCCTTCTAACCTATGGGGCTCCAGGACCCATGGAGCAGGAATTGATCTGGCTCTCCCTCAAGGAGACACCATCTTGAGGTGTCTCTTGAGACACTATTTGTCTGTTTCCCTGTCATGCTCTGCCAGGCTGTGAGATGCCCTGAACAAAGGCTCTGCTCTCTCATGGCATCTTCAATATCTGTCAAGAAGGTACCGAAATGCAAGGAGTGTGGAAGTGGTGGTGAGAGGCTATATATGGGCAGCTGAAAAGACTCTGTGTGTCCTTGGCTAGAAGGGCAGTGTGTTTGCCTCCCTTGGGGCTCTGAGAAAGGGAGGGAAGCTTGAAGATCTGCACTTCCAAACGGGATTCCTCTGCACTCAGTAGAGGCTGGGTTCTTTTTCAGGTGTGTGATAAGTGTGATCACGCTCCAGTGGAAAGACCTGGAAGCACCAGACAGCTGGGACAAAGCTAATAGACAGACTAGCTGTCCTCACTCTGCACCAAGGGTCAGTGAATCCCTTCCTCTCAGCAGAAACATTTATATCCACAAGAAAAAAACGCATATATAAATGTTTTTGTGTGTGTATGTATACATGTATACAAATATATATAAATATATGTATATGCATATCTATAAATCCCTAAAACTCTGTTACTCTGTTCTTCAAAACCTCATTGAACTGGACATGAAGATGCTGAAAGATCCTTCCGAATGAGCAATACATTTCACCTGGCAGAAATTCCTTACATCAGAGCTAGTCTATACAGAAGGACTAAGCACTCTGCAGCCCATGGGTAGAGCCCCTGGTTCCTCACAGCCCACTCAGGCACTGCAGAGCAGAGTTCAAGCAGGCGAGTTGCTATGAATGTGTGTTCATCATTGTGTGTTCCGATGGTGTGGCAGAACGTCTAATTCACACCTTTGTAGGCAGAGATACGTCTCTTAAAAGGGTGTTACATTGGGAGGAAAAAGGGACAGAGATGGACAGTGTGGGCCTCTAAGTGGGACTTTAGGAAGACTGTGTCTTCACGTGGACCACAAGCTCCATTTCTGATGGTTCCTTTTCCTCTTACAGAGCACGGAATGGTTGAGGTTGGAAGGAACCTCTAGAGATCATCTAGTAGAATCCCCCTAGTGAGCAAGGACACCTAGAACATGGGGCACAGGGTCACATCTGGGCAGGTTTTGAGCATCTCCAAAGAAGGAGACTCCACAATCTCTCTGACCAGGCTGTTCATGATCTCTGTCACCCTCACAGGAAAGAAGTTCTTCCTCATCTGGAGATGAAAGTTTCTGTGTTTCCATGTGTATCTCTTACCCCTTGTCCCGTCACTAGACACCACCCAGAAGAGCCTAGCCCCATCCTCTTTACATTCTCCCCTCAGGTCTTTGTACATATTGATAAGATCCCTTCTCAAGTCTTCTCTTCTCCAGGCTAAAGAGGCCCTGCTCACTTAGTCTTTCCTCATACAATGGATGCTCCAGTCCTTTAATCATGTTCATTGCTCTGTGCTGGACCCCCTCTAGAAGCTCCATATTCCTCTTGTACTAGAGTGTCCAGAACTGCACACGGTACTCCAAGTGTGGCCTCACCAGAACTGAGGAGAGGGGCAGGATGACCTCTGTCAACCTGCTGGCAACACTCTTCTTAATGCAGGCCAGGATCCCATTGGCCTTCTTGGCCACGAGGGCACATTGCTGCCTCATGGTTAACTTGTTGTCCACCACGGCTCCCAAATCCCTCTCCACAGAACCGTTTTTTAGCAGGTCAACCCCTGACATGTTTCGGGAAAAATGTGTCTCAGGAAATACTTTTGTTTTTTCCAAAGTGTTTCCCAAAAGTGTGCTTCTCGCTCTTTTCTGTTTCCTTCCTTGTCTCTGTAGGGGGATGTTGTACAGGGGGGTGCCTTTGACCATCCTTAACCCAGACTGAAAAGGCTGACATGCAGAATCACTGAATTTCGGTAAACAACTTTTAAGGAAGTACCTCCTGTACTTGAGGAAGTTTCTAGGGCTGAGATACTGTTTTTAAATCTTGCAGTTAGGCACTTGGATACCGGCATGGCAACCTATCAGCTCCATAAATGTCAATACAGATCAATGCGGATAACCAATCATATTATTACATGATGCTCTGTTGCTATGGCTTGGGCTATATATTCTGCTAATTAAAAGTTAATAAACGAGATCAGATGCAGCTTCCATGAAGTTTCAGGTCTGATTCTCCACACTGCTCTAAGTTTCCATGGCACCAGGAGAACACCCTGCGTAGGGAATTCCCTACAGTCTCTTCAGCAAAAGGCAGAGGAAAGAGAAATCATTCCAGGGCTTCAGATGGGAGGAAAGGCATGAGTCCCTTTCCCTCTTACTCTACAGTGATATTGCCAGGCCTGTGGGGGCACAGAAAAGAAATGAGAAAGATTAGGACTGGCATTTGTTATTTTCCAGTGCATGAAGATGACTTCTCACTCACTCTTCTGTGCCTTTACTTGAGCCTTCCTGACAACCCTCTAATGCTCCTAAGGTAATCCTAGCAGGTCTAAACCCAAACTGTGCATGCCCTATCCCTGGAAGACTTAGCAGGTACCTTCCCACGAGAGCCAAAGAGGGCCTTTTCATGTCCTTCCTGGGAACGCAGTAGCAACAAATGTATTGCAAAACTAGAGCATGACCCTTTCTGGCAAAGCCATGACAATGTCAGTCAATGGCCAAATGAAGCCTCAGGAAGGCATCTTTCCCACTCACTGCCCATGAAAGTGAGTTTCCTTTCCCACAAATCCACAAGGCATACAGATTATCTTAGGCAGTAGCACATATTTCTTCCACCCTCTTCTCAACCCTATTCTCAGTTTTCTCAACTAGGGGCATGGCTGCAGGACTGCCCTTCCTCCTGTCCTTTGTTGGCTTCTGGGAAGATGTGCTGTGGATGGCTGGGAAGAGGCTGAAAATAGACATCATGGAGAAGGGCTTTGAGCACACAGGGACCCTGGTCTCTGTCCTGTCCTCACAAGGTTCTGCAGCTGAAGGCAGTTCTGTTGGCTGTTGCCATGAATGATGTGGGCTCAGCTGCCTATGTTCACATGAAGAGAGAGCAAGATCACCTGCAGCAGAAATGTCTAGAGCTGCAAGATGTTCCCACTGGAATGCTCTGCATTCCCGGGTACATGCTCTCTCTTGATGCAGCAAGGAGAAGAGCAAGGTTCTTTACGAATGGAGATGTGGATGGAAGGGACACAGATACCCTATTCTGGAAAATGTATTGAACCGTATCTGACAGTCTGAGCTACTGCATGGAATCAAAAACTCTCAGAGCAGCTTTGAACCTGCTGCGCAGAGGAAGCGTCTCACACACACAAGCACAAGGGTACAGAGTCGCCCTCATCCATTCCTCCAATTGTCTCACTTGCCACGAGTGGCTTCTCTTTCAGGTTTCCTCCCCTGCTTTTTTAGCGTGTTGGTACTAGAAATTGTGGGTGGTGGGTCGCTTTTTGGTGACAGGAGGTGGTTGGCAGGAACATTTCCTGTAGGCGGAAGACAAGAAAGCCATCCAGGACAGCATTGCAGATGTCTCTTGCAAAGGAAGGCTATGTAGTTCTTTTCAGCCTGAGGTTGAACTGTGAGGCATCAGGATGATTCCTTTGGAGCCTTGTTTCCTGGCTGGGCTTTGGCCATTCTGGGCACTGCCTTCTCTCTGTCTTGTCATTTGTACTTTACAGCATCATTTCTTGGGGTAGCGCTTTTCTCACTCTCTGTCCTATTTGGAAAAAAAGGAGACTTGCTCGGATTTGTGGCCTAAAAGAGTCTCTCTGAGGGCGATAATTTAAGGCAAGGGAGCAGATCCTTGGATCTGTCTACTGATCTCACATGCCTAGAGTTCCTCTGTTGACACCATCAAAACCAATGCATTGTTATGGGGATATCTGTGATGCCAGGGCATGGAAACGGGGCAAAAGTTGAACTTGGAGGCATCGATACAGGTGGAAGTGTTGTGCTGCACTGAGGTCTTGCTCCCCCAGGACTCACTTGAGATTTGCCCTATTGGGAGAGCAACATCACCTCTAGTGCCTCATGCTACCTGAGCCATCACACTGTCCCTTGGGCTCCAGTAGCCTACCCAAGAGCACAGAAGGAAGAGGCACAACCCTCACCAAGAACCAGCTATTCCCTTTCCTTTCTGGGCAGTGCTGGCCTCTCCTCTCCTCTCCTCCTCCTGCCTCGTCTTTACAGTTGCCCCTGGTGTTTTTCTCGATCTATTCTCCAGCTTGTACATGGAAAGCAGAAAAGGCATCACTCTAAAGGCGGGGGGCACCACACTTCCTTTTCACCTTGTGTGAATAAGAGGGGACACAGGGGAAGTGGGAGGTGTTGGGAAGTCCCTCTATTTTCAAAGCCAAATAGGCCAATGATGGAGAAGTGTCTGATCAAGGTGAGAGACATCAGGAAGTCCTCCAGTGTCTGGAGGGGCATGAACTTCTCCTCTAGCTCTTGCCTTCCTTGTGCTTCCTGTTGAAATATCAGCCACCGTTTTGTGGTGAAGAAAGATATTTATGGTTATGCACGCACATTTCAGAGGCCGGTTTAGCTGTGATTGCTGGTCATCGTTGTAAACACTGCAGCTGTAGCGGACATGGGTGATAGGTGTGGGGGAGTAGGAGCTCTGAGCTGTGTTTGTAGTCCATCCTCCCTTTCCAAGGACTCCACATCTTCTCTGGCATGGCAACTTCTTAGGATGGCTCTTTTTTTTTCTTTTTTTTTTCTTTTTTTTTTTCTTTTTTCTTTCATCCATATAACATGGCTCTGTGAAATCTTTTGTGGTGTGGAATGGGCTGAGCTTGGCCCAAGTCCTTTGACCTGGCAAACATCAAGGCAACTAGCCCCCTTCCTCCTCTCCTTGTCCTGTCATCGAGCCACACATTCATAGGAGATGGTTTCCACTGGGCACATCTGATTGCAGAGTGCTTTGAACATCTTCCCTCATGATTCTTCCTAGAAAGTCAAAAAAAACAGTTCCATAGGAATGCCTTTGTTGAAGACCACAGAGCTCCTGATGCTGTGCTTTAGTGTGCTCTTCTAGTGACTTTGTTCCTCTTTTTCTGCATCCCAGGTCACAATCTTTCCAAGCCCCTGAAATGTGCGTGCATAGCCATAAATATCTTTCTTCACCACAAAACGGTGGAGGCTGGCATGGAAGAGACCCTGCGTCTTTTCTGCCGCTGCCTCAAGAGGGGGAAGAATGTTATGTTTGTACTCAAGAAGATTGGCATGCTTGTAATTGACAGGGCAGGTGTGAAAATGCGATTTTACAAAGAGTTTCTGAAAAGACTTAATGGGACTGAGCACACGCTAGTGGCTCTTCTTGTGGTAAGTTCTCCATTTCTCCCATGACACCTGTCACCTTTTTGAATTCCCAAGGGAATGCAATTCTCTTAGCCTGCCATGACCTGTTGAAGGACATGGACAGTGAATGCCAGCACCCTAGACAATTTGTCTTGGGCATTCAGAAGACTTGGCTGTGAAGATGAACCTGTGTACTGGGTCCACCCACAGGTTAATACAACCCAGAAGACAGTTGGCACATTCTCAGCAAAGAAGGCCAAGACAAGAAGAGGCCTTGTGTGTGTTTTTTTTTTTTTTTTTTTTTTTCTCCCATTAGACTTCCCTCCTTGCAAAAAGCCATGCTTTAGTGCCCCTTTTTGTGAGGATGGCCTCTGAAGCCATGTTTGGCATGGTAAGGCGGCAAGTTCAGCCATTTCTCTTAAGGTTTTGAAAACTATTTCTATGAGTCCCTTTGGAATTTTGGCCTGATCTCCTCATGGATACATTTGCCTAGGCCAGTGGGAATGTCACACGACTCTGTCTACTATCTATTGACCTTATTCCTCTCTCTTTGAAGCATTAGGTCTGGACAGCAGAGAAAACACAGCGGTCCAGCTTGTGAAATGTCTTCTCATGTGCTTGCCTCCCTTGATTTCTGCATTAGGAGAGACCTGAGCTAACTGAGTCTCTGAATCCTGAGCAAAAGGCCTGAGCATGTTCCTCCCCTTTCTCCTTTGTTTCTCCCCAGTTGTAATGGTGCATAACTGAGAGACTGCTGATGGGAATACAAGAACTGAATGTTTCAGAGGCAGCTTCTTCTCCAAGCAGTAGAAAAATTTGCTTCCCTTTTAAGCACTTAGATAATTCTCTTGGCATCATGTCCCATGTGTTTCTCTCCTTTGCAGATGCCAAAGGTGAGGAATTCAGAGCTCTTGGGCACTGAAACTGCTCTTTCGCAGACGCTCTCTAGTTATGTAATTGTCTTTCCTGAGTGAGTATGTTTCCTTCTTAGCCCCTGGCTGGCCAAGCAAACAGCTGTTTAAGGCATGTTTTGCAACCTTGTGTTACCAGTTCTTATGAAGGGTGCTTGGAAAGCCATTTATGAGCAACCCTTTCAAACGTGCATCAAAGTACAAGTGCCTCTCAGTTGCTGCTTTGGGACCTCTTTATTTCTTCTGTGAGATCTGCATGAAAGAAATGTGTCCTGAACGTGTTGTCTGGGTGAATTTTTTTTTTTCTTTTTATGGGGGGACCTATGTAGACCACAGTGAATCGTGTGCCTGGTGGGGTTTTGGAGGGCTTTGTCCTTGCTCCCATAGTGCTCTGTGTTTTTTCCGTTACGTGTCTGGGATATGGAGGTTCTCACGTGTACAGCCATGATCAAGGGAAGGTTGGCAAGTGTTCTGGAGGGTGCAATAGGAATTAGAAAGGATGCTGGAAAGCTGTAGGAAAGGACACTAATATGTTCTTGCCTGAACATGAGCAGGAACAGGAGATGGGTAATCATTCCAACAGCACACAGGAGATATGGTTTGAAATTGGTTTGGCATTTTCACACGAAGCACAAGGAAACACTGCAAAAGTCAGAGGAGAAAGGTCATGCCCCTCCAGGCACTGGAGGGCTTCCTGATGTTTCTCACCTTGATGAGACACTCCTCCAGGATCTGGCCTATTCTGCCATTGTGCTTTGATGCCTTTGTGCAGGGCATCTCACAACCTGTCAGAGCATGACAGGGAAACAGTCAAAAGTACTCAAGATGCTCTCTCGAGAGGCTCCATGGATCATGGAGCCCGATAGGTTAGAAGGGGACTGGAACCACCTCATTCGTACACAGATCCCTCTGTGGCACAGCTCACAGGACAGTTTTCTGAACTGCGGCTGAAAACCAAAGAACTCAAGGGCAAAACAGGATCAGCTTGGAGAAGAGGGGGAATAAGGAGCACTAGAGACAGATATGCCCTCAGGAAAGCCTCCATCTTCCCCAGCTAGGCATGTTGCCTTGCAGGCAGTAACGTGGCAAGGCATTCGCTCTCCACCTCTTTATTGGGCATCATGAAATAGGCCCATGGCAGGAGACACATGCCTGTCCTGTGCAGGGCTGTGAGTGCAGAGAAGGCAATTCATGCCCTCGACCACATGGCTTACAGGGCAGAGGTTCTACTGGATGGGAGAGATGGTGTGGTGGACTTGATCAGAGGAAAATGTCTGCATGAGGAGGACTGGCCATAGATTGCCCAAATCCATCCTCCGCTGACAATTCTCTTAGTTCCTCTCATTCTCTGTCCTTCTGTGCTGCCTGGAGCTGTCCCTGCCCAGAGCTGTTCCTCTGTCCCAACATCTTTTCCGTGCCAGCACTCACAGAGATGCTTTGATGTTATGATCTCCTTCCATCTTCTGTGTGCTCAGTTGTGCTCTCCTGAAACCCCCTGGCTCTGAGCACTGGGCAGGGACATTTCTGTGCATTCAAGTCCTGAGGAGCAGGTTTGAGAGAAGAGCTTTTCCCTGATGCTTCATGAGAAAATGTCGAGGCTGGCTGAGCACTGACCCTTGCAAGCATCAGAGTCCCTGCCCTGGGTACACAGCACCCTGTGGCACAGGACACTGTTCTGAATTACAACCCTGAGATGATTTAAGAAGATTCCTCCAGGCATCCCGGTAACATTGCTCTGCTGCCAGAGACTTGCTGCATCAAGATCTGTGCAGATTTCTCCCATAATAAGCCCGCCTCTATCCCTCCATCCTTTCACTTCTCTCTCCCTTTCTGTCTTCTCTCATCCCATGTCACCAGCAGCAGGCAGTGCCTGGAGCTCTGCTGCTCTTCACAGAGGAGCTGCTCCTGGACAGAGCTGTTTCTTGGTTTTACTGCCAGGTTGCCATGAGCTCACCCTATCCCAAGAGCCTTGCCCCACTTGGGAACAGTGGCACAGCTCAACGGATGACTTGATTTCTCCTTTGTACTCTCTTCTCCAAGCTGATGCTCAGTGAGGCAGACTAAAATAATCATGTAGATCTCTGCATTAAAACAGCTAATACATTTCTGTGTAGACACCTGATTCAGTGACCAAAAAATAGTCCACCATCATCATGTCATATGCTTGAGATTCCTGCATGTTTTAGCAGATAGATCATGGGACCCACAGGATAACCATGCCCTTTAGGAGCGATTACTGGGTAATTGCCTGTGAGAGTCTCTGAGCAGGTTCTTCTGGATATTCCATACATACAGAGAGGTGTCATAGCTTTCATAGAACAAGTTTATTTTGAAGAGAGTTGGTGTTACAAGGGATTTTGATTTGGCAGCGTGATTCCATGATGTACAGAAATCACAAATGCACTTACACAGTTGAGTCGCAATGCCAATGTGATTGCTGTTATCAGTGTGCACAGTATGTTCATGTTCACAATGCTAGGCATCCTTAGTTGCCAGAAAGGAATACACAGGATGAAGTCAGCACAAGCCAATTGCTCTCTGCAAAATTCCTTTGTTAGTTGTTTAGTTGTTCAGGTGTTCCATTGTGCCCTATGTTGGGCTGCGCCACAAATACACTTCCTTCATGCTGATCTGGCTAATCTCAAGAAGATATTCACATTCATATTATAAAATCAAGAAGAAACGTTTACATCCGTTAATCCACTCAAGAGTTATAACTGCTTCTCTAACATGAAGGTCATCCTCTGGTGCCCTGTGTGTTGGAATGAAGTCAGTTCTCCATACAAGAGCAGTGATTAGTGAGTTACATGCTACATAACTGTAGCTTCCTGGGAAACTCACCCTTTGTCCATGTCCTCTGCATCTTTTTATATGGTAAAGGTTTACTGGTTGGTCACAAAGTGGCAAGAACCAAAATCTTTCCATTTCCCAGGAATGCATTAAAGAAAAATTAACTTAGGTGCGAAATTAAAAACACATAGATTAGATATCATATATCTTGGGAATGGGGAGTTGCAGCACCTGAGACAGTTACTGCTGCTGACAATATACCCATTGGATCAGTCTCCTTCTAGCATTTTTGAGCTCCTCATTCCTAAAGCTGTAGATGAGAGGGTTCACTGTTGGAGGCACCACCGAGTACAAAACGGCCAGCAGCAGATCCAGACTTGGTTGGGAAATGGAGAGGGGCTTCAATTGGGCAAATATGACAGTGCTGACAAAGAGGGAGACCACGGCCAGGTGAGGGAGGCACATGGAAAAGGCTTTGTGCCTTCCCTGCTCAGAGGGGATCCTCAGCACAGCTCTGAAGATCTGCACATAGGACACCACAATGAAAATGTAGCATCCAAAGCCTAAGCAGGCAGTAACCACAATAGCTCCAGATTTCCTGAGGTAGGACCCTGTGCAGGACAGCTTGAGGATCTGGGGCATTTGACAAAAGAACTGCCCCAGCATGTTGCTTCGGCAGAGTGGTAGTGAAAATGTATTAGCAGTGTGCAGGACAGCACAGAGAAAACCACTACCCCAGGCGGCTGCTGCCATTTTGACACAAGCTCTGCTGCCCAGGAGGGTCCCATAGTGCAGGGGTCTGCAGATGGCAACAAAGCGGTCATAGGCCATGACAGTGAGAAGAAAGTACTCAGACAAAATGAAAAACACAAGCAGAAAGAGTTGGGTAGCACATCCTGAGTAGGAAATGGCCCTGGTGTCCCACAGGGAATTGGACATGGATTTGGGGACAGAGGTGGAGATAGTGCCAAGATCGAGGAGAGAGAGGTGGAGAAGGAAGAAGTACATGGGGGTGTGGAGGTGGTGGTCACAGGCTACTGCTGTGATGATGAGGGCATTCCCTAGTAGGGCAGCCACGTAGATGCCTAGGAACAGCGAGAAGTGCAAGAGCTGCAGCTCCCGTGTTTCTGAGAATGCCAGGAGGAGGAAATCATTGAAGGAGCTTCTGTTGAACATTTGCTTCTTTGGGGCATGGGGACTGTGCAGGAAAAGAAAGACATTGACAAGTTAGGACAGACTTCTCTGAGCAGTGCTTCTTAATCTTACAACTTTGCTCTCCCCACCTAAGCAGGTATTATCCCTCCCCATCTTTGCTTTCTGTGCAGTGTCAAATGTCAAAGAGACTTCAGAGTCAAATGTCTTGCGGATGGGTTGTCCTGCAGAGAGAGTTGGCTCATTCTCAGACAGTCCCTCTCACTCCACAGTTCATTGCCCAGAACCCTACAGGTCAGGGAGGGGTCTTGGTCACCTCATTGTGAAGGACAGATATGCATGGCACGTGCCACAAGTACAATGTCTGAACTGCATCACCAGTAAGTCCAAAGGAAAGGAAAAGAGCAGTAAGACAGGTGGGGAGACATAGAGCAATGACATGATATTACTGCCAAGGGAGGCAGGGACATAGAGAGACAGGAAGGCACTCTGGTGTTTCTCCTCTTCTGGGTATGCGGCCACCAAAGAAATAACTCATGATGCACAGGCCTGAGGGTTGTGCTGAGTAGGAGAGGAGAAGAGGTTCTGAAATTTATAGTTTCCACCCACACTTTGACTCTGTTGCCTGGAGCTGTCCCTGTAGGAAGCAGTTTCTCTGTTCCCACCTCTCTCCCTTTTCAGTGCTCACAGACCACATCCTCAAAAAACAGCCATGGAATGGGATGAGTTTAGAAGACTCCTCCAGGTACCTCAGTAGCATTAATCTACAACCAAGTATTTTCCACGCAAAAGACTGTGAAGATTTATTTCACAAAGAGCTCTCCTGTGTCCTCCTGCTCCAGACTGCCTTTCACATCTCTCTGCCTTCTCTCACCTTATGCAGCAAGAGCAGGCAGTGCCTGGAGCCTTGTTACTCTTTGCCAAGAAGCTGCTCCTGGGCAGAGCGTTGAGGATGGTGAGGAATGATGCAGTTCTCTCATAAGAGAGAAGCAGTAATATATTTTACTGAGATAAGAAACAGTGATTTAATATAGTTTCATGATAAATAAGATAATGATTTTAAAAATGAACCATGGCAAGGTTTACTCACTTACGTACTGCAGGAAGAACAGGGTCAGATGGAAGCATTAAGGAGACCCTCTTGTTGAATCATGAGTTTCAGAATGGACCCCTTTGCTTTCCAAATTCCTCGTCAGACGAGCCTGGGGTTGGTTGGGTCCAATCCTAGTCTCAGATGCAGCCAGCACTTTACATCTTCAGGATTATGTGCACAATCAATCAGAGATACAACTAAGGAAACTTTCAAAGGTTTGCAAAGCTTCAACATGCTGTTAATCACTTACTGAGAATCTGTTGTGGGTAAGGAATCTTTCAACCTCAAGGAGAATCCTTGAGACGGGTGCCTGCTCAAGAAGATGTTCTGCAGTACAGTCCACTGCTGTGAAGGAGAGCTCAGTGTGCACTGGGCTGCCTGCCAGTGCCCAGTGCCTGCCCACTACCTGTGGAGGGAGGAAAGAAAGATGATTGACTCATAGTCATATTTGCATACTAGATGGCTTTTAGTTGGTACTTGCTCAATTAGTCGCTGCCTATGTACTGTTTATGGAGTGGTCAGGTTGGGAGTTGGAGGTAGAAGAACACATGAGGAGGAGATGGGGGAGGAGGAGCACATGATTACACGGAGCTGCCTCTTGGCAGTGCTGCCAGATTTCAACAAGTTCCCTCCATCCCAGGAGCCTGGCAGAGACCCTGCTGAAGGCATAAATTTTTCCCTGTTGGAAGCATTCAGTGGGGTCACCCTATGATTTCTCTCAGAACAGTGCAGACACACTGATTCCAACATTGCAATTTGTCAAACTGGGAAATGGTTAACTACAAGAGGTGGAAATGCCCCACTCTGGCGACATATCTTCCTATCTCTTAGTGACACTGGACCTTTAAAGAGGAACAAGAAGGGAGCTCGTTTTCCCAGCGTTCAGATCTAGCTTCCGATAGTCAGACTTGGCATATTGTATCTGTTTTAGAGCCCCACGAATTCCACAAATGCACAGAATTGTGTACATGCAAGCTCCTTGTCCAAGCTCCTATTATAAATCGGTGCAATTTTCTTGTTTATCTGCAATTGTTCTAGAAGCCTACTGCTGCTGCTATGGCTCCACACACTAGAAAATTGAGACACAGGCAGATTCTGACAGTGCAAATAGCCTTTGTAATTCAATGCAGACACTTGATTCACTGACATAAAAATAGGTCCTCAGGGCCGTGTCTAATGTCTGCGTTGTCCAGCACAACCACATATGTTTAGCAGATGCAGCATGGGACATATGGGAAAGCCATTCTCTTCTTGGGTAGTTGCTGGGCCAGTGCCCCACAGCATCCCAGGTTACCAACATTTGCCCAAACATCTAAATTATAACATTGTCTTTAGGCAAGATCCATCCCATCTACAGCCAAGCATGCTGCATGCATGAGAGGCACCTCACAGCAAGGCCTGCACTGTAGTTGCAACATTCTCAACTCAAACTCTCAGTTCTACACCTGCTGACACCCACAGATGGTATGACCAGGGCCTGTGCAGATGATTTCCACAGAGTGACTATATTACAGGTTGTCCTGTACAGTGACTGGATTGCAGGGCCAGGGACTTCTTCAGCAGCACCTTATCCTACCTGGAGACTGGTTCACCTCTGTCACATGGCCCAAGGTGCTATGAAGCTCAGGCAGCAACCCCTGTCCTGCCGTTTCTGAACAGCCCAGTTCTCTTTCTCCCTGGCCTCAGGTCCTGCAGCATTTGCTCTGTTAGGGAGAGTCACATTCCACTATTCCATTGGCAACTGCTATCTATGCCAGGATGTCACTGCTCTGAAGTGGGGGCATTGCACACACGGTGGTCTTGGCCTGTGGGAACAGGTTTCCCCAAGATCACTTCACACTCTGTGCCACAGCAGAGGCTCTGCAGCCCATATGTTCATAAGTGAATGAAGCTTGGAGCACAAACATTAGCAGATGGAGATGCACAAGCTCTCACAGGGCTGAAAGCTTCTTAGAGAAACTGACACATGGTGGGATCACTCAAACAACTGGAGGGTATGACGGCACAGTACAAGCTCTTCAGGAGAGCTTGATATGGAAGACAAGGAGGAGGGGGGATGCCCTTTGTGTGAAGGAGAACCTCAGATACAAGGTGTTCCATGCTTGGGGAGACAAGAGTTTGTATTATGGTTTATGCATGTGCATCAGGGGGTGAGTATCAGAGGATAAGGGTAACACTGTGATGGAAGTTATGGACTACCTGATTCGGGTGAGGTTGACACAGACCCCTTTAAGCATCCTGTGGAAATCTGTGACTCACAGGCCCTGGTTCTTATGGGGAGAGTATAATCTCTCTGACATGCCCTGAAAGGTCATTCATCAGAGTGCGAGGATTGCAGCAGGGTTTTGGAAGGTGTCAGGGAATATTTCCTAGCAGAGGCAACAGGTGGGCCACAAAGGCTTTCCTAGATGTAGAAACTGCAAACAAAGAGGAAGTGAGCAGTGATGGGATAGCCAGTGTCAGCCTTGCCTACAGTGTCCTCGAAAAAGTGGAGTGAGGAAGGACAGAAGCAGGGTAGAGACTCTGGCCTTCAGAGGGGCAGACTTGAGTCTGTCCACTTGGGAGATCCCAAGGCAGTCATCTCTGAAGGGCCCAGGGACTCCAGAAAGACAGCAAGTCTTTACGGGCAGCACCCACCAAGCACAAGAATGCTCCACCCTGATGCTCAGTAAAGGTGGTAAACATCTCAGAGGACCAACCTGGCTACAGAGGGACCTTAAACTTCAGCACCAGGGCAATAAAGTTATGTACAAGAGATGGAGGAGAGGCTGCACATCAGAAATTGGCTTCTGTTTTCACCCAAAAGGTTTCCCAGTCTCTTGTGTCGAGTCATGACTGAGGAGAAAAACAACCACTAGAGTTTGAGATTACTGAGGGACTATGCATGAGAATTCAAACTGTACAATGACCATCAATGGCACTGCATGAGCAGCATAGCAGGATGCTTTTAGAGTTGACTCTGGCAAGGCCACTCTCTATCATCTCTGAAAGCCTAGTGGAAATTGGGAGAGGTCCCAGTGATTGGAAAAAAGGAAACGTTACATCCCTCTTCGTAAAAGGCCCATAGGACTACATGGGGACCTGCAAGCAGTTCAAGCTCAATTTGGTGAGGAACGTGCAATGGAGTGAATCCTCTCACATCACATTTCTGGGCCATGTAGATGAAGAGTCAACATGGTTTTCTCTGATGAAGTAAGTGCATTTGTGGATGGAGAAGAGCAAACATCTTTTATCCAGACTTTAGCAAGGCATTTGATATCGTCTCCCCCATATTTTTGCATGCAACTTGGATGGATTTAACATCTAGAGGGTTAGGCAACTTGATGCATAAAAAGTTGTTAGAAAGATCATGCTCAGAGTTCAGTGATGAATGGGTAGCCCTCTTGGGGAATCGAGAGAGAAATGGAGCAACAGGGATGACTCTGGGAATGTGACCCTTTTACCATCTCCATTAGTGACACACAGGAGACAACACTTACAATGATTGTAGATGACCTGAAACTGCAAGGGAGAGACCAGACATATGCTTGAGGGCTGCCCTTCAGAGGGACCTAGACAGGCAGGAGAAAGAAGCGGCAGAAACCTCACAAAACTCACCAAGGAAGATGCCAGGTTCTGTACTAGAGACAGAACAACATGTCACAGTTGCTCTGTCACAAGCTGAGGCCTGAGTACCTGAATAGTAGATCTGCACAAAAGGGGTGGACATAAGGCAAAAGGAGGGCTGGCAGCTTTCGCTAGCATGAAAGAAGGCCAAAAGCATCCAGGCCTGTATGGGCAGGAACAGAATCTGCAGATGGAGGGAAATGCTGATCCCACTCTCATAAGTATTGCCTAAACCACATCTAGAATATTGCATCCAGTGTGGGACCCTGGGAGAAATAAAAGGTTGGTAACCGGGAGAAAATATGTCAGAGGGCCCTCAAAATAACTGGGGAGCTGGAGCACTTTGACTGTTAAGATACGGGGCTTGTTACTCTTGAAAGAGGACTAATTCATGGGAGAGAAAAGGAAAAGTTTTTCCCTTCGGAGGATGGTCAAGCATCTGGGAACTGGTTGCCTGGAGAGGCTGTGTAGTCTCCCTGCTTGGATGTTTACAAAATCAGACGAGATCAAGGGCAGAGCAACTTGGCTGACCCCAGAGCTGACCCTGCTGGCGGCAAGGAGTATGGGTTAGCGAGTTTCTGAGCTCCCCTCCACCCTAAAGGAGTCCATGGAATCATGGATAGAGAGAATTCTTCTCTCTGTCTGTATCTGAAAACAGGTTCCCCTTGTCTGTGGAAGTAGATTAGCTTTCTTAAGCTCCTCCATCATAGTGCCTCCAGAAAGAGCCCTGAACTACATATGGAGGAAAGGATCACCCTGTGCACAGGCTGTGTGTCACTGCCTGTACAGTCTACTTGATAAAGCACGTCAAGGTTCACTTGGCATCAGAGCCACCTATAAATTGCCTTTGTCTACCTACAATCAGCACCTCCAATGTTCTGATTTATCAACCCCTGGGGAGCCTTCTTTGGTAACAAACCTCAGTGGGACCCATTAACGCTCCAAGAAGATTTTGACTTCTTCTGACTTCAGCTTCTTGAGGGCTTTGTTCAATCTCCTCTCATGATGTGAGGTTCACGGACTCAGCATCAAATACACCCAAGGGGCCATTAAAATGCAACAAACCTCTAAAGACCCATGACTCTCACAATTTTCTTCAGTTCTTCAATTCTTGATAGCTACTTGGAGAGTTTTCAGCAGTGTATAGACCAGAGAAAGATATCAGTGATTACCTGAAAAGAAGGATGCCTGCTTTATAAGCTCTCTTTACTTTTCAGCTTACAGAAAAAAAATATATCAACATTCTCCAATTCGTACTGAACATGTAGGAAAAGTGGTATTTTCAATAGGAGAATTTGAGGATGGACAAACTTTCTCCTTACGTCCCAACTCCCATTTCTCTAATCAGCCACTGGGGGCTTGCATTTCTCCTGTTAAAATATAACTTTTTCCATTCAAGTCTGCACCTGAATGTTACTGTTCCTCTATACCAATTCCCACCTGCTTTCCTTAGACAACAAGTTACAGATACAAGAGGTTTTTTTTCTTAACTATAAAAATAATAAGAATAAAAGCCTATGCTACAAGTTGATAAAAAAATAAAATACATTTCTTAACTGTATGCTAAATCCAGGCTGTGTCCAGTGTGGAATAACTTTCCTCCACAAGGAATTCCCCTCCTAGAAATGTTTGTAACAGACAGGAAAGGAGAGACAGAAACATAACTATGGAGTTGGCTAAATAAACAAGGAGACTCTGGAACACGTTTAAGACTCCTTGAAGCTCAGAGCAGTAACTAAAGGGTTGAGAAGAATTTCAGTGAAGAAAAAGGAAGGGAACTGGAAAGTATTGGAAACTGCATAAACCTCGACAGTCTGATGCAGTGGGAACTTCAGAAATGACCAGAATAGTCACGACATGGGAAATATGCTATTATAGAGATTGCATCCTCAATTTAAAAGACAGAGCACTGGTAACATAAGTTGCAGAATGGATGAATATGTCTCTCTCCTGAGATTCATAGGCTACATTAAAATTGCCGCTGCTTTGTCATGGGAAACCAATGACATTAGGACTACTCAAACCTTTTAGCTGACAAAAGGGTGTTTGCTCCACATCTTTTAAATGTTGAAAACCATTCCTCGTCTTTTCAGGCAGAAGTCCAGTGTCTAACCACAAGCATCCTGTGCCACCTGAAGAGGCCCTGTTTCTTCTAAGGCACCTACTTGGGGCTCCCAACTCTTGCAGAGGGCATGTGGGAGACTAGAGCCCCTCTAGGTGCAGGTGGAGGTTGGGCACAGGAGTGCCAGGCATCTACAATGACACCAGACATCCACGATCTTGTGACTGTGTCTCAAACCAGTTCTGACAATCACTTTCCTTTTCAAAACAAGAAAAAAAAATCACACAAAAGAAGAAAAAAAAAAGATACAAATCACAGTAGTTTCCCCATCCCCAGAGCCAGTATAGTAAAATAAAACAAAACCAAGAGAGGAAAATTAACACAAAATATTGTAAAAACTAAAAGGTGTCCCAAAACATTTTCCTTCTATTAGATCATGTTCTCAATTTCTTTATTTTTTATTTTCTATTTTCTAAATATTTCTGTTATAGTCAAGACTGCATCATTCCAAAGTTATTCTGTGTCTCCTGCAAAGTTCAATGTCCCTATAAACACTCCCTCCCCAGGGTTGTCCATCCACTGCTAACTGTACAGAGTGACTTGCATCCTGAGGTGTAGAGCTCTCTGGACTGACAGAGGAAAGTATGGTGAGGAGCTTCACTGAAATGCTGCGTCTCTAGATGACAGAATTGGCACAAATCTCAAAATAACTGTGAGCGAGTCATGTCTTAAAGGAGTCCCTGATCCTCTAGTCACTCTAGTCACACTGCCTTTTCATTCCCAGCATGGCAAATGAAGTGCAACTCCATTTGAGGGGACAAGAGGGATGAAACTGATCTCACCCCCTGCTAGACATCATGAGTGCACATGTCTGTGTCTAATCCATCTGTCTGGACTTACCTTTCTAAAGAAGGAAGAGAAAGACAGTGTCTCACTGGCTGGCCTAAAAAGACTCCTGGTGCCCAGCTCGTGCTCCAGAAAGATTCACATAGGTCTAGGGTCACATTTCCCAGTACCAAAAGGAAACACAGCTACCTCAGGGCATCTTGGGCAGCAGTAGAATATAGTAGCCTCTGTGTGTGCACAAACGAGTGAAGGCCTAAATGCATCTAGATATAAATGTGAAAGCTATTTTAAGAGTAACTTTGGGCAAGAAGCAAAGAAAAAAAAATCCAATCTTTCACAATTTATTTTTTTTATCAATTTGATTTCTTTCTTTTTTATTGGCAACACTATGTGATGTACTACAGCAATTACTCTCATTATGTGACTATAATATCCATAGATCTATCTACACAGCGTGTCATCAGAATACATTTCACACCAACACTCTGAGGAATTACTCCACCCAAATTGCCATATTTCCCATATTTTCTTCTGTTGCTTAGTCCTTTCTTCTCTTGCTGCTTATGTTGTCTTTATAGAGCTCTCCAGCATGTGAACTACTGCACATAGGGCTTTTAACCTCCATTTCAAACATAACGTGAGGTGAGGGCCTCTGTCCTAAAAATCAGTGCCATGCATTTGACACTGCAAATGTGGTGCTGTGCTGCCCACACTTTTCAAGGGGTCCCTGGAAATAATGGGAGGTAGGAGGGAAAACCTGAATTGGAAGAATCAAGAAGGGATTGATAGAGGACAGGACAGGCACAGGATGATAACAGTAGGCCCATGAAAGTACAAAGAAAGCCTTTACAGGTATGGAGCCATAATTTCTTTAAACGTAATATAGAAAGCAAACAAACTAACCAACAAAAAGCATAGAATATGTGGGTAGAAAAGTATTGGAGAGAAATGATAAAGATGAAAACTTGAGAAGATGCATTTGCCTTCCTGTAAATTATTCTCATCCACACACTGCAATACATTCAGTTTCAGATTGGCCTTTATTTTGACTTTTTTTCCTATCAGGAATGAAATATTGCACTTCTCCAATGGCACTCAATGTTCCATACTGGAGGTGTTTATTGTGTTGTTTCCTGTATTTTCTATATAGTCTTTGCTCAAAAAGAGCCAAAAGGAACTGAAACATACAAAGATTATGATGAGGTCAGATTACTCTGCTACTGGAATGCTGTGATTTTCCGAACTCCATTTTTTCCATTTTAGATTAAAAATTATCTTTGCTTTTTTATGTATGTCAATAAACACAAGCTGTCTCTATATAGACTCGCCCTGGCTAGGAAGTAAAGGGACAAACTCCTCTACTCTTACTGGGAAATCTGAAATTTCAGTTTTATATAATCATAGAATCATCAGTATCATAGAATCATTATAGTCGGAAAACACCTTCAAGAGCATCGAGTCCAACCATAAATCCCTCAACACCATAACCTGTTAGACCACGTCCCTAAGTGCCTCATCTGCACATTTCTTGAACAGCGTCAGGGATGGTGACTCCACCACTTCCCTGGGCAGTCTGTTCTGGTGCTTCACCACTCTTTCCGTGTAGAAATATTTTTTTTTTTCCCTGGCACAACTTGAGACCATTTCTGGAGAAGAGACCAATACCTGCCCCACTACAACCTACAGCCTCCTTTCAGGTAGCTGTAGAGAGCAGTAAGTCTCTTATTACTTATCTTTAGTCCTCTTCTCCATACTAAAGTCCATCTCCCCCAGCCACTCCTCATAAGCTCTGAACTCCAGCCCCTTCACCAGTTTCATTGCCCTTTTTTGGACAAGCTCCATGGCCTTCATGTCTTTCTGGTAGTGAGGGGCCCAAAACTGAACACAGTATTTGAGGTGCGATCTTAGAAGTGCTGAGTACTGGGGGACGATCACTTCACTAGTTCTGGTGGCTATGCTATTGCTCAGACAAGCCAGGATTCCATTGGACTTCTTGGCCACCTGGGCACAAAGCGGGCTCATCTTCAGCTGTCTGTTGACCAACACCCCCAGATCCTTTTCTGCCCTGCAATTCTCCAGACACTATACCCCAAGCCTGTACAGTTGCATGGGATTGTTGTGACTAAAGTGCAAGACTCAGCACTTGGCCTTGCTGATTTTTTTAGTTGGTCTCAGCCCAACCATCCAGCCTGCCCAGTTCCCTCTGTAGAGCCTTCCTACCTCCAGCAGATCAACTCTTCCTCCCAGCTTCGTGTCATCTGCAAATCTGCTGAGGGTGCACTCAACCCCTCATTCAGATCCTCAATAAAGACCCTAAAGAGGACTGACCCTAACACTGACCCCTGGAAACACTGCTCGTGACCAGTCACCAGCTGGATTTAACTCCAAGTAAACCATGTCCACAGCCTTTCCCTCATTCACTAGGCAAGTCACCTGTTCAAATCAGCACAACTCCTGCCCCGCTGAAGTACCTGTACACTAATGCATGTACCAGGGAGCGTAAACATGAGGCATGAGACATCTGTGCAATTTTGAAGAGTTATGATCCCATTGGGATCACTGAGACATGGTGGGATCACTCACAGAGATGATAGACACAGCCTCTTTAGGAAGGACACACAGGCAAGGTAAGGAGAAGATTTCCCCTTTATGTGAAAGATCACCTCAAATGAAGGGCGCTCTGCTAGTGTTGGACAATAAGCCAGGCCAGAGCTTCTGGGTCAGGATGAGCAAGCAAAGAAATGTGTGTTGGATGCCATCCTCAGACTTGTAATCAGGAAGGAGCAGCCTTCGTCAGGCAACAGGAAGAAGACTCACATTTGCAAGAGCTTTTTCTCACAGGGTCTTGACACCACTCTATATCTGCTTGAGGTGCAATGCAGCAGGGCACAACCTGCATCCTGGAGGTCAACAGTAGGGGTGGTTCAGGTCAGTCTCTTCCCTTCAGTAACACTGCGGCAATAAGCACACTGCGGAGTGTGCCCAGGGGAGAGCTCTGAGGAAAAGGAGACATTTTGGGCACCCACTACTTCACCAGCAGAATGGAAACAAAGGGCACTCCTTGCTGCTCCTCAAGTGACAGGTCCAAGGAGTCATCTCCAGCTGCAGATGACCTGAGAACAGGACTGCATGGGACAGATGCCACCAAATTCAGTGCAAAAGAACAACTCCAGCTTCGAGCTAGACAAAAAAAAAGTTTCCCTGTTCTATTAGGAACCTGCTTTGAACCAGTCCCTCAGGTAGTCAATCACCCTTGCTAGAGCAAAGGAAAGCATGTTGGTGCCTACTGGCCCCCAAAGTGGTTGTGTATTGTTGCCAAGATATGATGTCACAATCTCTGATGTCACCTTTGCTAGTGACCCTTGATAAGATGGTCAGGCCCAGATAGGATCAGGCTCAGGTGTTTGCCTTCCCCCAACTTTCCAGTCAGGCTTTCCCTTTTGGGGTTTCCTGCCTGCACCATGTATTTGGGGAAAAAAATAAATAAAAAAAAGACTTAACTTGAGACTGATTGAGGCTCTGTGAATCAGCCTCTGGAATGGAAAGAAATCTGAAGAAACCAAACCCCTGCTATATGAACATGTCCACTCCTGTGAAAGTATCTGCAAGTAAAAGATGGTTGGAAAGGGGAAGTGTCTGTGTAGGAGACAGATATAGGTCTGTGAACATGGAGAGCATTTTCATATTGCAGCATGCTTGGAGGGTGGGATTCTGCTTGCAGTCCTGGGACACATTCCCTGGGTCTGCAGTTTGGTACAGCAATGGGTCTCCTGTCGGAAACATCACACAGTTTGTGAAAGATAAATCTCACACAGAAACCGAGAGTGGCTTCACCTCTCGTCCAGCATTATGCTAGGTGTCCCTGCATATGCAGGGGGGTTGGACTAGATGATCTCTAGAGGTCCCTTCCAACCCTAAGCATTCTATGATTCTATGATTCTATGATTCATCAGGTGCAGATAATACCCCCACCCCAGAAGCCACCTGTTTTAGAGCCTCACCGTCTCTGACAGTCTTTTCCACCTATTACCTCCCCCTGAGTGGTTCAAACAAAAGACCTCAGCCTGGCACAGGTGCACCCAGTCATGGATGAAGAAAAATCCTGCCATTCAGCTCCTGTGTGTGTGAACAGGAGTGTGGGAGCACACACCAGACTGCTTGCCATACAAATCCAGGCATTCTGGGAAGAGTGCCAGGACACGGAGGGTGTAGAATTGAAGAGCCCAGGTTGTTCCCTGTGTTTCAGGGACACACTGGGGAAGCTGCACCAGGGCCATCCTCCCAGAGCAGCCCCTCACATCACCCCTTTCCAGCCCTGCCTACTGATCCCCAGCAGTACTGTGGGAAATGGCCATCTCCATTCTCCTGCACATCTCTCCATGCCCACCATGCTCCCAAAGACAGCCTGAGAACCCTGGCCCTGCAGTCAGTCCAGCAGCTCTTGCTGCCCCAAGGTCAGAGCCTGCCTCGAGCTCATGGCCTGGATCCAGCCTGTGGTTACTAGCAGATCACGCAGGGGCAATGAACTTGTCCTCTGGAGTCCACTAAGTTCACAAGCAAATCACCAGGCCCCTTTATTGACTCGGGCATATTTTCAGCTCCATCTTCTGAAGAAGATGTCAGGTATATGTCCGAGAAGATCCTCTTGTGTTGAGGAGATGTGTTTTAAAGGCGCCCATTCCCTGCTCCTGCCAGTACTCACAGGAATGCAATGGAAATACAACCCTAAAAGCACCAGGTTATGACAGCTCTTGGGCTGTATACACACTCCAGAGCACAACAGGACAGTGTGGGAATGAGAACAGCTGTGAAAAGAGAAAGTCCTGCTGCTGGAAGTGGACGTGTCTCCAGGAAAACTGCAGCCCCCATGCGAAGACTGCAGCCAGGAAATGCCTGCTGTAGCAATGAGGGCATAGTCCTGAAGAGCAGAGAGTCTGTTCCCAAAGTTGCATGCACGTTCTCAACCCCTCCACTCCCACTCCACTGTGAGCACTGGAGCACTGGAGAGGGAAAAGACCAGCCCACAGGGACACCAGGCTGGCACCCTCACAGGAAGGAATGTGAGATCACACCCTGACTCTGGCCAGGAGAGCTGCACCCCCCTAATGGGCATGGGACCCATCCTCTCAGCTCATCTTTACTTGTCAGAGCCCTTGGTGTCATTCCTGAAAGGGATACTGCAAAGGGAAACTCTCTGCATTGTGCTGAGGGCATCTGAGTGAGCTGAGGCTAGCAGACTATGAGGTCCCCATATCTCTGCTGATGAAAGCAGAAGTTTGTCTTTCTGTTTCAACAAGGTCTCTGGGTCAGATTCAAAGGATTCCTGAAGACAAGTGGCATGAACCAAAACAACTTTTCCTCTAATAAGAATGTAACAGGGAAAAGTTAGTAAGAAATGAACAACAGCCTTGATGCCAGCTATCCTGGAAATGAGGAGGAGATGCTCATGGGAGGCTTACTGGTGCTGACACTGAACTTGCTGAAGCAATTTTCTTGACAGAAGAACTGCTCCACGGCATTACTTTGGCAGTGGTGGTAGTGAAAATGTGTTGGCAGTGTGCAGGAGGCCACAGAGAAAACCACTGCCCCAGGAAGCTGCTGCCATTTTCACACAAACTGCTGCTCATGAGGATCCCGTAGTGCAAGGGTCTGCACATGGCCGAAAAGCGATCATAGGCCATGCCAGTGAGAGGAGAATACTCTGCTGAAAGCAGAAAAAAAAGAGGGAAAAGACCTGGGTAGCACAGCCCAAGCAGTAAAAGGCCTGGTGTCCCACAGAGAATTGGCCATAGTTTTGGGAACAGTACTGGAGATGGAGCCAATATCCAGGACAGAGAGGTTGAGAAGGAAGAATACATGGAGGTATGGAGGTGGTGGTCATAAACTACTGCTGTGATGATGAGGCCATTGCCCAGGAGGGCAAACACGTAGATGCACAGAAACACTGTAAAGTGCAAGAGCTGCAGCTCCATGTGTCCTCGAATGCCAGGAGGAGGAACTCATTGAAAGAGCTCGTGTTGGACATTTGCTGTCTTGCCGCACTGATGAGGACTGTCCAAGGAAGAAGGGAAGTAGAAGTAGCCAAGTGAGTACAGACTGCCATGAGCAGAACTTTCTCAACCTTTCTTTTTTTTTTTTTCCCTTCCTTTCAGTAAAATGTTAATCTCTCCCCATCTCAGCAAACTGTCACTGAACTCCATGGCTTGAGCTCCATTATATGC
>NW_010588314.1:675935-695764 GCF_000705375.1 Tinamus guttatus | reverse complement strand
CCGGCCGGAGGTGACGGTGGCGAGGAGGGGGGAGGCGAGCACAAGTCCCGTGCTGTCCGCCCCGGTGGCGGCCCCCCCTTTTTTGTTACCCATCGGGGAAAATAAAGGCCGGAGTAAGGCTGCCTGGGGTAGTGCTTCGCCTGTGAGGGCTAGGGAGGGGTATCGGAAAGAAATATGTATAGAGAGAGAGCATATATATATAGTATGTTTATGTATATATATATTTGTTGTTCTTGCTATTGTTTTGTTTTCCTGTTGTGGCCCTTTCTTCCTAAAACGTAGTCTAAATGCATGTATTTGCTCTGTGAGTAATGTGGGGCTCTTTATTTGCCCCCCCCCCCCCCCCGCCAAATTTTCTCTCCGCCGCCCCCTCCTCTTTTTAAATAGGTTGGGGGGGAGGGCTTGTGTTTGATGTTTTTGCATATCAAAATGTTATTTTTCTCCCCCCCCTTTTTTTTTTTCTTTAACCAGCTGATTTTTTTTCCTGCCTCTTTCTTTATTCCCTTCCCTTCTCACACACACAAAAAGCCAGTGTAGAGCATTTATGATCTATGGGCAAAGCAGCCCCCGCTCTACACACTTCCCCTTAAAGCTGGAGCCGCGTTGGGCTCGGCAGCCTCCATTATGTAGCTGCTGAACTCGCTCTGTATTTGGTTTTCTCTGCCCTTTGGTAGCCTAGGTATCTTCTCACTTCATACCTCTCCAGGTGGGGCTCAGATAAACTCTTTTTTTATTATTATTATTATTTGAAATGGTTTGCATGTCCTCTGTCGGAAACTGTGCTGACACACCAGGGTGAGATCAACTATATTGTGTGTTTATGTAATGGCCTTTGTGCCTGTACGTAGGTATTTTTTATATTATATAAAACGGGACTGGTGCAAAACCGCATGTGTGGAACCAACATGGGTGGCCTTGTAGTATTTTTGAGGCTGTGTAGTATATTGTAGGTGTCTGTGTAATGTGGATATTAATGTATGCAAACACTCATGCAGAGCACACACTTGCTTTAAGGGTGTATGTGTGTTAATCCCTTATGGAAAACTAAATGGTTTAACTAAACGATTGCCCTGCAGCCCCTGGGAACATTGCCTTGGCTGGAGAGTGCAAGAAAGATGGCAAGGCAGGGGGGGAGTAAAGTCTGGTGTTGGGGTAATTTTAAATATATACGTATTTTATATACATGTACACACATACATGTATAGAGTATATATAACCATGTGTATACATACATTTTTTTCCTTGTTCTTTCTGTAATAGCAGACCTGAAGATTGTATAAGGCAGAAACTGTGGAGGGTAGGGGGTATATGTGTGAAGTACAAATCTGGTGCATGTTTGAACTCCTGGGGTGTTTTTTGAGGGGTGTCTGTGTGTCTCATGCTCCCTTACTATGAATCCATACTATTGCTATTTGGCTATCTTCTTCCCAGGTTTTCTGAGTGTGTGTATATATATATGTGTGTGTGTGTGTGTGTGTGGTTGGGCAGGGGGGGAAGATAAGGCAAAATGACAGCTGTGCGTGGCCATGATTTTTCACTCCATTATCCCGCTGTCCCCCACTTCACCCTGGAGCATTTCTGAGATTCCCTTTTGGAGCCTGTTGCTTAATCAGCTGGAAGGGCTGCTGCCTGGGTGTGCGGGGAGCCCTTCTTAACCTGGCTCCTGCCTGTCCCACAGGGCTGGAAACACGTTTGGGCTTGGGACTGTGGCAACGCAGAGCACCAGGCGCCCGTGCCCGGCGAGGGGCCCACCGAGGCCTCCGCAGCCTCCTAGGGGAACTCGGACACGAGCGCAAACACTAAGGCAGCCGTAAAGGAAGCAGGTTAGAGAGCTGCCCTGGTGGTTGCAGGTTCCTGGGGACACAGACCTTTGATCGTTTATTGGAGTATGAGCCTACGCGAGTCGCCTGTATGCTAATGTGGCTATAGGGAACAGCGGGCAGCGGATGGAAATCGTGTCTGCTGCTGCGCCCTCACACAGGTAGGGCTGCCTCCCTGCTTCGCTTCGCAAGGCTCTCCCCACGTTCCTCGTAGTAAGTCACAAATAGCCACGGGGTTTTGTCGTCTTTGGACGTACAGAAACCCACACGCATAAGTAAATAGTAGGTTAGGGGACTCCACCTCGGAGTGTTTTGTATGTGGTTTCTGGTGACAGGAGCTCTGCTTTCAGGGTTCACAAATGTCCCTGAATGCCTTGATAGGATTATTTTCCTGCACGTCTCTGCAGCTCGTCCATTCCTCTCTCTGTAATCCCATCTCCCAGGGCACAGGCAGCAGCTCTCAGTTTGTAGTGTGCCCAGAATCCTGTAGCTGTGATTGTGTTGTGTGTGTGTGCACGCATGTGTGTCTCACACAGAGCCATTCCTTGCATCCGTCTTTCCTTCAGTGGTGCTTCTTTCTCACCCTGTTTCAGCAAGAGAAAGTTCTTCTCACCTACTTGTGAAAACATGAATCATTCCTCACCTTTCCTGTCCCCAACAGACTCTGTGTCTGCATTTTGTACACTGATAATGTGGCATTGTATAAATTAAGTGTGTGGCAGATTTTCCTAAAAGGAGTCACGTTCTCTGTGTTGGTGGCTGTGGAGGGGAGCCAGGAAAAGGGGCTGTTCACAGGGGACACTCTGGAGCTACGTGTGGCAGAGACCTCTGCAGCAGCAGGGCATGGTTGGGGTTGGATGGTGGGAAAGACTCGGTGTCTGTAGTCCTTTTACCTAGTTGGTTTTCTGGGGAAGGCAAGTAGGGCTAAGTCTAGGCATGTTGGTCGGGTATAGCAGGTCAAAGGGTTAGCTAATCACCTCAGGTAAAAAGGAAGGGGAAAGACCTGAGCTGCAAAAAACAAGGTGTCAGCAGACCAGGCTAGATAACACGGGGAGGCCGTGCTAGAGCAATGGAGGCTGTGATCTCGTCAACAGAAGCATGTGGAGATAAGAAAATGATGTTCCTAGTCTGTTTGGGCCTCGCCAAGCTCAGTGTGCTGTGGTGTTTGTTCTTCAACTCTGCCAGCCCCCACCCAGGGGCCATGGAGCTGCTCGCAAAGAGTCTTGTCTTTCAAAGCCCTTGATTCCAGTATTAACTGCCCCAAGGCGCAGGTCTGGGCCTGGTGCAGAGCAAGCTCCTTCTCATGGGGCTTATGTCCATCCTTTATGGCCTCTCCTGAGGTTAGAGTTGTCCTGGTGCTGGTTATTTTAGGTTACTCTAGAGGGAGGTGGTACTGCTCCTCATAGTTTGAAACAGTTCCTCACTGAAACTTCTTTAGGAAGGATCTCCTACTGCCCCAGTCTCTGGGGAAAAAAATGGTGGGAAAGAAGTTCAATTTTTTCTGCCTTCCCCTAGAGGGAACATAGTATTCCTGAAAGGGTCCTTTTCCTGCAGTATTTCTAAGCTCCTACTGTCCCTAGACACGTGAGATACAGACCAGTAATAAAGGCCATATAGAAAACAGAGTATTTGAAGATAATAACTACACCCAGACTCTGGAGTACTTGATGAAATGACTAACCTAAGTGACCAGGTCTGTTCCGTGGTGTTTGTATTGATTCAATTCCTGCTTCTGCTTCTGACTCTGCCCTTTGGTTTTTTTTTTTTTTTTTTTTTTTTTTCTTTCAGCACGACTGAACCATGGAGCTTCGAGTGGGGAACAAATACCGTCTGGGCAGAAAGATTGGCAGTGGTTCCTTTGGAGACATATACCTGGGTGAGTGTGTGTGTCCCTGCCCATGTACCTGTGAGGATGTGTTTTTCTCATGCTTATTGATATTTGTAGACACCTCATAAGGTTGAAATGGTAAAGATAAAAATGAGCATCAAGGAATACTACCAATTGCTGTTGACTTTTGATGGTAAAGGGAGTGGAAGGAGCTCGGCTTCGCCTTATGGATAGTGGAGTCACACTGATGTTTGGTCAAGCTGATTTAGAGTTGGACTGCATATGGCAAATTCGTCATACACCCTGTGCAACTCTTGCTTCCTTTTCCTGAGCTTGCGTGTGTGGGAGTATAAACTCTTTAGAGAGTTGTTGGTGGAGAGGCTTCAGAGTGAAAGGAACGAACTGGTGGGGTGGTTAATAATGGTCCACCGAAGTGGCACAGCAGATCTGAGAGAGAGAGAGAGAGAGAGAGATCTGAGACAAAGAGGTGTAAAAGAAGTCAGAGAGGCTGTCCCAGGGAAAGTGTACAGGCCCAGGGCTATAATGGGTAGGATGAGATTAAGAATTACTGCTTGGAGTTGTATGGAGCGGATAGATGGCCTTTCGTGAAACCCTGGGTTTCCTCTTACCGTGAGACTTGCAGAAGGTTCTCCCTGATGCTTAGAGGACTTCCTGATGGTTTGCTCACTGAGGTTTTTACTGGCTCAAACCATGTGGGACTGGATGGGTGAGACAATCCTGCAGCCCCATTAATGCCTCTCTGAGAGCAGGAAACCCTTTGCTTACTGTACACTCAGCACCATTGCCTTTTCAGCTATAGCTCCTCGGGGCCTTCTGCTTGCAGTGATTATTACATGTTCCTTGACAATTTCTTTGCTTGAGTTGTATTTTGTTTTTCCCAGTATATCCAGTATTGCTATTTTTTGCTGCTCTTTGATATCTATATATACTTTTTTCTCACAGTCTGTCCGTCTGCTGAGCAGAGTGGAGCCTACGCAGCATTTTAGGTGTGGCATTTCCAGTGCTGGGCAGCAAAGGGCTACCCTTGGAGTGATCTGTAATGTGATGCCATTGCACAGAGTGCTTTGGGTCTCCTTGGCTTTCCCATCACCAACACAGTGTCATGTTGCAGAACTGGCCCTCATGTGCTGACAGCTGTATTGTATGAGAGCTCTTCTGGGCTCTGCAACATCTCTCAATCCCTTCCCAAGTTCCTTTCAGTGAATACTTCTGGTTCAGATTAGTCTTCTCCATGTTTGTAAATCACTTTCTGTTTTCTACCTCTGGCTTTTATCTCCAGTTCTTTCTTGCTTTATTAGTCTCTCCTGATTGGTGTTGGCAGCTCCTCTTGATTAAGTATCCTGTGGGAATCATCACTAACAGGCTTTGTTGCCACCTTTATCCAGATCACGAACAAAGATGATAAATAGCAGATCTGGGATCCCTACCCACTGTACGCTGCCATCACTGCAGCCTGCTCCTCTGTATCACTCCTTTTTGGCCCTTCAGCCAGCCAGTGTTTCGGGCAACAGCGCTTTTAATACCCAGGTGTTGGGGAACAAGGGATGATAACAGCGGTGGGGGGGTCACAGCATTTTCCACCTATGCTGATGGGCTTGAAGCCTCCTGGACCTGCTGTGAAGAGCTATAAATGTCAGAATCTTAAAAATGTGAAGAACGGAGGTACTGAATGGAAAGGCCATACCCTGTGTTTCTCTACATCCTGACAGCTCATGCACCTGTATAAAGGGGACTTTAAAAAACGCTTACTCTGGTGTGGGGCTGGGCCTGTCTTGCCTGTGACTAGAAAACTTCAGAAGCAGAGGAAGCCTCAGTGCTACAGTAAGCACAGCAGGATTCCTGAGTTCAAATTGCAGAGTTCAACCAAGTTACTTGAATACAGTATCAAAGCTCTTGTGATGCTCATTGAGGTGCAGGGCAGTGTGTTCTGAAGCAGCGATAGCGAGACTTGGTGGAGCCTGGGTGCCTCCCCAGCCTGGAGGGATGGGGCATGTAGTCTGTGGTGTGTCTGGAGGACGCTTGTGCTCATGTTACCCTCTCGCTGTCTGCTTCTCAAACAGAGAGACTCATTCACCAGAGTTTCTCTCCTGCACCAGATTTGTCCCATAGTTCTCATTTAATAATGGTGTGGAGATAGAACAGGGACAGACAGGCTTTGTATGGGATGGTGTGTGTGGGTTGTATGGTATATTCTTAACTTCCCTCTTTCAGAATACTAATGTTTACCTGCTCTCCATAACCAATGGGTACTGTGTGTCATGCTCCTTGGGATTCATTTTTGGATTTCCTGTTGGAAGGAAATTTGAGCTTCTGTGTGGACATAGACAAAGGACAGACTACTGTAAATCCTAGGCTGGGTCTCAAATAGCAGTGTCTTGCTTCATGTTCCACTTTGAAGGATATATGCACTGAGGGGCAGATTCCCCCTGAACTGGCTGGGGAGGATGGGAAGCAGCAGCAGGCTGTCCATGGGCCTTGGCTACCCTGTTTGTCTGTAAAACATTTGCTTGGACAAATGAAACCCAATTTGTAGAGGAGTTGCTGAGAACTTTGGGCTATCAAAGAGGCAGGGCAGGAATATCCGGGCTTACTGCTGCTTATCAGGGCTGGGACCCACCAAAGGAGCCGTTGGTGGTGCCAGGCTGCTTCAGCCCAAAGGAGCCGTTGGTGGTGCCAGGCTTCAGTGTGATGGTGGAGAGGAACTAGGGATCACGGGATGGATGTGCTGCAGACAAAGCATGCTGGGACACTGTTGCCTTTGGACAGTTCCTGCTTGCAGGCTCCTCCCTTGCGGGGAGGGGAGCGCCTTTCCTTTGTTTCCTGGCCTGTTAACTCTCTCTCGCCCTATCTGACTTCTTCCATCTGTTCAGCAGCCGTCCTTTCTCCCGTTGCTAAGCTGGCAGGAGAGGAGCGGGGGGTGGGAAGGGCTGTGGGGAGAGCGGAGACCGTGTCTGTTGCCTTGCCGGACGCGAAAGGAGGGAGGTGTTTATTGTATCAGGGAAGCAGCGAGGCCTCTGCTCCGAAAGGAGCCTGTTTAGCAGGTGACATCGTATGTCTCCAGGGCCCCATTTTGAGCAGCTCGTGATGAATGACTTGAATTTGCGCAGCCCCCACAGCTGAGCGAGACTGGGGGTGGATGTTAGGAATTATCCCCAGTCCTACATGCGTCTCTCAGCTGGCTGGAGCTAGGCAGTGTCTGCAGCAGTCTGAAATGCAGTGCTTCCCTGCTGGAAAAGCAGCCTCCCAAGAAAGAGCAGGGAACTGTTGCTTTTGTGTTCATATCCTTTTTTTAAAAAAAAAAGATGGTGGTGGAAGCATGGAACAAAGGATCGGAGACTCCTGCCCTCAGCTCCCTCCCGGCTTTGGTAGAGGGGGCTGAGCTCGCAGTGCTCTGTCGGTGCCCCCTCAGCAAAGAACTGCTCCTTGTTATGTGTGTTTGGTCTGGGCTTTAGTATTCCAGGCTGCCTGGCTGTTTCTGCTTTCCCTGGGAGACTGATGCCAGCGCTTGGGCTCTGGAGGATGTGGGTCTGAAGGCCATGTTGGCCATTTGAAGGACATATGTACGTTTTGCAGAGTCCTAAGTTTTCATGATGTGTCCCCCTCCACCCCTTCACCTTTCCTGTTTTATATCCTCACAGATAACATACCCCACATGCAAACAGCCTAGGGGTTCCTTGTCATCTTCTCAAATGCAGGGTGACATGGAGATGAGAACACCTTCATCTTTCCTCTGTTAAACTTCCTGGGAGTGTCGCTCAAAAGGCTGCTGCATCCTTGCTGCTGCAAAAGTTAGCAGGACTCATGACTGCTGGTGTGTCAGCGGATGGGATAGAATAGGGAAGGGAGGGAAACACTCCTACCTTCTTGAGTAGCTTGGGTGCGTCCAGGCTGAATGACATACAGTGATTCAAAACAGTATAAAAAGTAAAGAGTAGTCCTGGACCATGTTCCTAAGGTGATCTGAGCTTCTTTTCCTCCTTGCACTCTTGATATGTTTAAGAAGGTCTTGTGGTGGAGTGAAAGGAATAAATATATTACTGGACAGTAGTTTGTAAGTGGAAAATGTCAGTGTCTTTCCAAAAGTGACCCTTGGGCAAATGACTAGTTCTCAAGAGGACTTTCCCTCTTCCCTCTGCTGGATCTTGTGTGAAAACATTTATTAAGTTCATCCTGTTGCTCCTCCTTCCCCTCCCTCAGAGCACCCTAAATAATTCTTCTCTCTCCTTAGTGTTTACAGCCTTCGAATACTTGCAGGCTGTTGTCATGTCCCATTCTTCCTCCCCACCCTTCTTAGCTGTATCTCTTGTCTATGTTACATATTTAGCTCTTTTAATCTTTCTTAGTAAATCAATCCCTCTAGGCCCTGATAGTTGTTGTTCCTCTCCTGCAAATTCCTCCCAGCTTGTCTGTCTCGACCTGACACTGCAGCATCGAGCTGATGTCTTTTTGCTAGCAGGGAGCCCTTAACTAACTATCTGTATGCTCAGTGCCAGGCCTCTTCAGCAAGAAAGGGATCTTCCTGGGTTCCAGTGGAGAAAGAATCCAGTAGTGTGGAATTTTCCTTTATCCCATTGGTCCCTAGTTCTGGAGGTGGTGTGTGAATGAAAATGGATCTATTCGCACCCATTTCTGTGGACTTTGAAATTCGAGGATGGGAAATTCGGAGAGATGAGGAGGCATGATTAATCTGATCTACAAAAAGCAGCTTTTTTTTTATCTACAAAGCACCATCTTCAGCTCCAGCTTTTGTTCAGCCTTCCAGTTCTACAGTAGTTCATTTTACGACAGCTTTCTTAAGCTGTTACTTCTGCTGCTTCATGAGCTGTTGCTTCTGATTTGAGTTTGAGTGCGACTTCTAATAATTCCTGATATGAGGAAGGGTTTGTGTGTGTATGTGGCATTTGGTGAGGGAAGAAAAAACTCCTGAGTGTCATTCTTGTGACCAGTGTACGGATCTTTCAGTTCTTTCCATTTTAGGATGATGTGAAACATCTGGAATCCTCTCAGCTAATAGGAGGAAAAGACTGTCCCTCCTTTGACACTGTGCTCTGGGACCAGAGTGCTGGCTTCCCTGTCTGGCAGCTCGCTCACTTTTCAGAAAGAAGCATGTGGGGAGGCGGCGTTTTGTCACCACCAACTATCTAGCAATACCTTTGACAAAGGTGTCCGAGTAGCTTAATTCAGCACTGGATTTGGTTTATTTCATCACACTTCTAATTTTGGATATAGCAAATGTTCTTGTGTTGGCAAAAGATAAAGGTATTATTAAAGCCCTGGGGAGAGGGGGAAGCTGGGGATTTGGGTATTGGCTGTATTGAGCAGGTCAGGGCTGTAGAGAAATCGGAGGTAGCTGGGAATGTTAACAGTGTCTCCTCCTGAACTAATTGGCTCTGTTGAAACTGTGTGGCTTCTGGGACCTGAGGTAACTAATAATTTTACTCGGGAAAGATGTACTCGATATCCCTTTCTGGGAGGTTGGCTTGGGTCAGGGGCTAAGTATATGATCAAGGATAGCTTAAAAAATCCACTCATTTTTAGTTACTGCTGATATTCATTGTCCTCCCAAGGTTTGTCACTAAACCTGTTGAGATAACGCGTCGATTTACAGATTGCAGAGTTGTTGTTCTAGCCTGTCTGCAGGATGAGAGCCGGTTTGCTCTTCGTGTGCCTCACTGTAGGCTTGTCTTTGCAAGTGGCAGTGCTAGAAACTGTGTGAAGTTGAAGTGGCTGATTCTCATTTCTGTCGCAGAGAATAAATTTCAGGCTGTATCCTAAGAGTTTGGCATCTGCATGGGCCTTGTTAAATGTGCGCAGCTTCGCTAGGAGCTTGTATAATTGTAACTTCACCCTCATTTCTGTGCAGGAGCCAATATTGCGACTGGTGAAGAGGTGGCCATCAAATTGGAATGTGTCAAAACCAAGCATCCCCAGCTCCACATCGAAAGCAAATTCTACAAGATGATGCAGGGAGGAGGTGAGAGGGGGAGGAAAGGATGGGCCCGGGGGAATGCTTGAAGAAGGAAATTGTTCTGGAGGGTCTTGGAAAGAAAATGGCTTGGTATTGCATATGGTCGTCTCGGCAGGCGATGCAGCGGTTTTCTTCTGTTCCCAGGGCTTATTTTTTTTTCTTCTTTTCCCAGTGGGTATCCCCTCCATTAAGTGGTGTGGAGCAGAGGGGGACTATAACGTGATGGTGATGGAGCTCTTGGGGCCCAGCCTGGAAGATCTCTTCAACTTCTGTTCCCGCAAATTTAGTCTCAAGACAGTTCTGCTCCTGGCAGACCAGATGGTGAGTTTCCTCTGAAAGCATTTGTGCTTCCTCTCCTTTCCTGTGCTTTTTCTTCCCCATCCCCTCTGCTCGAGAGCTGTTACATCCCAGGCTTTCTCATTTAGCAGCAAGTGGCTTCCGGGTTTTTCCTTCTTGATGAAGCTGGGAGCCCAGAAGCATCTCTGGCTCTTCCTATCCTCATCCCTCCTGCCTTTTCGCCGCCTTTCATCCTGTGCTAGCACAACATGCAGAGATGTTTTTCACCATGAGGTGAATGGCTGATACTGCTACCTCTGTTGACTCAGCTTGCTCATGCCTTGAGTTTAAATCCCTTAGTTGTTCTGGTCTTTCTCCTTACCCAGTCTGCCAAAATTTGAAAGTTGACCACTGTAAATCCTGTAGCTCAGATTTTACTAGGTGGTACAAATTTGCTTCCTGTCTATTTTTGTGATGTTAAGTGATCTATGCAGCCTGAGGAGTGTGCTGGTGTGCAGGCTTGTTTACTGCCTGTATACAAATCCTGCTTCTGAAGGATGGGAAAGGGCATTTTTCCTCGGCTGCCATCTCTGATGCTCTCTGCAATGCGCCCCCTTCCTTACTCTAATAGGCCCTGGTAGGTTTATAAAGGTGCAGCTATCAGGAGCCTCTTTCTCACTTTCCCACTATTTCTTCACTTGCAGATCAGCCGTATTGAGTACATTCATTCCAAGAACTTCATCCACCGGGATGTGAAGCCAGACAACTTCCTTATGGGGCTCGGCAAAAAAGGCAACCTAGTGTACATCATTGATTTTGGCCTGGCCAAGAAATACCGAGACGCACGGACCCACCAGCACATCCCTTACCGGGAAAACAAGAACTTGACCGGCACGGCCCGCTATGCCTCTATCAACACCCACCTGGGAATCGGTGAGCCTTGTGTCGCGTCTCGAGGCTGCTGTCTTTGGGACATGGCACCCAGCAGGACGAGCGGTGGCTCCTCTGTTGGAGGGCACAAAGCTCCTGTGTCTTGGGTTTGAGCTGCTTCTGGCACATGGGAGGGGACGTGGCTCAACAAGTGGGGCATTGGCCTGGGCGACTGTAAGGCTCTTGGGCTATGCTGCTGGCTTGTGCTGAGATCGTGGACAAACAACTTAATGTCACCCTGTTGTCCCTTCTGCCTTTTGTGTCACATGGAACTTCTGAATTGTCTCCTGGCATGCGTTTCCACACTTAGTGCAGTGGGACCCTGTATCAGCAGCAGGGATGTGACTTCCCCAATTTTACTGCTACTAACTCTGCCTTGTATAATTTTTGCAGGCTGATAGATGTGTAATGGAGATGTCATAGGTACTAGGTCTCTAGGGGTATGTGTAATTGAAACTTCTCTTTTGTTAGTTCTTCAGTGCCTTTGTCAGTGGTGTTTACTTCTTGTTTTTGGGTATTTATTTAGGTATTTGGGTATTTATTTTCTTCAGTGCCTTTGTCAGTGGTGTTTGCTTCTTGTTTTTGGGTATTTATTTAGCCCAGAGTTGGAGGATAACCCAATAAGAGTTGGAGGATAGAGGCCCATCACAATAGGGTGATAGCCCTGTTGTCCACCACTGAGGACAGATGTCTACTAGAAATGCATAAGAAGGTGAAGATGGAAGGTGTAGAGGGAGTTTTCCTGCCTCCTGAATGTTCAGGTTTTGTGCCATTGATTACTGGCTTTCATGGGTCTTCAAAGTGCATAGGTGCTTGGGAACCAAACTGCCTTATTTGCCATGGAGAGAGACTGTGTATTAGCCTGAGGGAAGTAGGGCTCTAAGTAGAGCTAATAACCGTGGCAATAAACTGGGCAGAAAAAGTTCAGGGAGTTCGGCCGGATCTCTGCTGCTGATGGCCATGGGCATCGTGCCTCTTCTGTTTTCCCTTCTTTCACTGGGCTTGGCCTATCAGCTGCGGTGTGAGAGTTTCATAGTTGTCCACAGGGTCCTGATGAGAAGCAGTGTAAGTAACCTCTGAACAAACTGACTTTGTTCTGCTGTTGGCTGGCAAATCTGAGCAGCAGAAATTGAAGCTGCTTTGTCGTCAGACTCAGGGAAGCAGCTCCTTGTACTTGCAGCTCTGTTTGCATTTCGAAGAGCTTCTTCTGAAAAGCGTAATCTGGGAATTTGAAAATTGGAGTGGAGAATCCTTCCACAGGATTTCACATCCTCTTTTTCACTAGGGAAAGCTTCCTATTTCCCCCCTATTGCAGATAACTTCTCAGGAGAGGGAATCTGTGACATTACCTGCAGAAAATGCAGCAGTTTCCTGATGTTGTTTTTTTGTAGTATGGTATAACTGCAGACTGACAATGTTTCATTGCATTGAAATGGGGAGCACTGCATGTTGAGAGGGGGTTGTGATCCCCTGACCTCTTCCACGTGGTAAAAATAGTTCTTGTAGAGCTCTCTTGAGTTGGCCTCCTGTATTTTCGCCTGACCTGCTTATATATAACTGACTCTCCATTGAATTCTCAGTCAAGATTTCCACAGCCATGGTAACTACCACAAGGAGACAGGCACAAAATAATTCCCACTACTATGTCTGTCCATCCTTTTGTGTGTGCTTGCTCTGTCTGAACCAAGCCCGAGAGGCTAAAGGTCTTTGGTATTTAGGGTTGTTTTTAAGGCCCTTATTACTCATACTACCCCTAACTTAGTCCTTCAGCAGCGGCACTTGACTGGTGTATCAAACAAACAACGTCTGAAGGCTAATCCAGGAGCAAACTGCAGATGCCATCGGTGTGAGCACAGCAGTTGCTTTCCTCATCCCTTTTGCTCCCAGAGTTCTGCGTGTGAATTACTCTACGCAACAGGTTTCAGACCTATTCTCTCCACGCTGCAGTTCCTCTGAATTGCAGCAAGGTTACCTGCCTTGCCTCGAGGAAAGGGGGTGGTGTTGGAGTTGGAGCTGGAGTTTCCGTTTCTTCACACCTTGCCAAGGGGAAGACGACAGGCGTGTTTGAGAGTTAGCTGCATTGCCGTGGGAACCGTCACTCTGAATTTTTTGACTTTTCAGTTACTAAAGTTTCTGCTGTAATGTTACATTAATGCAGTTTGGGGAGAGGGAAGGAACCAGGTGCTAGGGTGCTCATGTGACAAGAATAGCAAGCAGATAAATGCCTTTATTTGAATGTGCAAGCTAAGGGTTGGACATTCCAATGTCTGGAGGAAACACATTCTTTTTCCAGTGACCAGGGAAAAAGTTAGAGGCGAGATTGGTGGGGGGGGTTTCCACAGCTGGAGACTTGTGGCTGGGGAGTCACTGGATTGCGCAGGCTTTGGTTCATGCATTCCAGTCAGTTTTCACATGCTCCAGGGATGAGAATCCCTTGCACCCTCTAGGGCTTGTAAAGTCTGAAATAGATGCCCGAGGTGCCCAGGAGACAGTCTTGGAAGAAATGTGGTGGGTTCTGTCTGGATAAGAGCAGGCTGGGAGAGGGGGGCAGGTCCTCCCTGACTGCGTGTCCTAAGTGGCATCCCTTAAGGCCATGCAGGGCACAAAGGTCTTGCAGCGCTTCTGCTTCCCGGCACAGGCAGAGCAAGGTGAAACGTGGTCCCACCGCGTGAAGTCCCGGTGCTGCATACAGGGTGAGATCTGAACAGTGGTGCTTGGCTAAGGCTGTATCTGAACTGGCTCTGGTGAAGAGATTTGGTTTCTAGGGAGTCCTGCATGGGTGCAGTGCTATTTTGGGAAGCGCGGAGAGGAAGCACCTTTCTGGGGGAGTAGCATGGCCTTGGGGCTGCTAAGTTTGGTTATGTGAAGCAGCCAGTGCTCACTGTTCTCCGCTTGCCTGAGCGTGTTGTCAGCAGGTAACTCCCCGTCTTGATACTCACCCTGACTCGGCTCCAGCTGGGAACCCACTTTGGGAAGGGAGCTCCAGCGTGGGCTGGCGGGAGGGAGCTGGCGCCGCATCCCGGTGTGCTCGTCGCTGTGCCGGGGGGAACTGCTCAAGGGCTGGGGTGTGTGGGTAGGCAGCCCTGGGGCTTGTAGCGGAATGGGTTTTGTGAGAGAGGGAGGGAAGGATCCGTGTCTTGGAAAACAGGCGCTCCGCCTTGCCGGGTGAAGAGCCGAGAAGCTGCAGTGAGCGAGAGGAGGCGCGACGCGGTGCCGTGCACGGCGAGAGGTCCCGACCGCGGTGCGGCCTGCGGAGGGGCTCGCGCTGTGCGTGTGCTGGCATCGCTGGTGCCTCCGCTTCGCCGTGCCGGCCAGCGGAGCCAGCGCCCTGCCTCCCGCGGGGATGTGAGAGCGAGCCAGCGCTCCTCCAGCCTCTCCCAGTGAAAAGCCGTGGCGTTAAGTAACGTTCCTCCAGAGCACAGAGGTGAAAGACTTTTATTATTATTACTATTTTCTCCAGACCCTAGAGAGCAAAAGTGGAATAATTAATGTTATCTAGGGCTCTGTGGCTGCTGGCATATGACGTGAGGCCAAAAAAAAAAAAAAGATTTGGAGATAAGCGTGAGAATGTGTGACAATAATGAAGGGTGAAGCTGAGAAGTGAGATGTAGGAACTGTTGTGTTGCTCATCAGCACCCAAGATTTAACCCAGAATCTTGCAGTTAGGGTTACAGGTGAAAGAAATCTGTTTTGTTTTGCTTGAATATAATTAAGATAACTTTGCAACTGTGACTTGTCCTGCTGGTGCTTCAGGCTCCTCACAGACGTGAATCTCACTGAAATTTTTGAAGTGGGCTACGATGACCACATCTACCTGAGCAGTGATACTTAGGGGATGCAACAGAAAGAGACACTTACACAGTTATCAAATAGTGAACACTATCCTGTTTAACGTTGTGTATATAAGGTGTCCTAGTGAGCCTTCCAGTTTGGTTTTTTAACCTGTCTCCTTGCCTCTCCTAAGAGCTTGTAGCATCTTCCACAGGCTTTAGTCTTAACCTCAACTCCCTAATTCTGATCTTTCCCAAATCACTGTGCTTGTGCCCGGAGTTCCTATAATGTCCTAAGTTCTAGACCAGCAGCTGTGGTCAAGGCTGCTGTGCTATGGTCCAGCCTAGCACTAAGCATTTTGGAGTTCAAGCAAGGTTTTGGAGGTGGCATCCTGATTTATTCCTAAAAGCAAATTGATCTATCAGGTGGGTTTCTCTAGTTGCTTCTCTCTCCGCTCCTGTGAGAGGTGCCCCCTCCCTGCAACCCAGGGACCCCTAGAATTGAAAGCAGTTAAAGCTGCAATATGGGCAAGCTGAAGTCTGGCAGAGTGCAGAAGTGAGGTTGGCCTCCCTGCCTCTGCTTTCAGGCCTTTTCTGCATGTGTGTTTGGACTCCATTTTCACAGGCCTCTTGTCTCAGAAAGTGGGATATTACCAAGTCTTGTTTAGCTCTGTTTATTTGCTGTGCTTGGTGTGTAATTGCAGCCCAAAGTGGGCTTGTGTATCCTAGCCTTAGGCCAGATGCAAATGTGGGTTTCTCTTCTGTGTTCTCTGCATAGTATCTAAGCATCTTCCAGACAGTTATGTGTGTATGTGTGCGTAGGTTAGCAAGTATTAGTGTCTTTAAAGTGGGGAACTTGAGACAAGTTTAAGTCAGTGAGGTCAAAAAGCTGTTAATTTTGATTAAGTTTTCCTCTGCTCTTTCTTGGAGCACTCTGCATTTTATCGTGTTGCACTTGCTCCGAGCCAGTGGTGTACTCGGCTCTGTTTCGAAGTGATGAGACCCTCTTTTCTTCTGCAACCATAGCGCTTTTTTCTTCCTCTAATTTATATTTAATTTGCTACTTGCAAAGACACTAGAAAGTTGAGAGGGATGCAGCAGGGAAAGGTGGCCTCAGTGACCCACAACTTGCCTTGGCCTGTCTGGACATCTAGGTCTGTGACCCGCTGCAGTGGTTCAGCTAGCAGAGTCAGGGATATCTGTAACACTCCTTCCCCTTTGGATGGGGAAGGTTGTAGCACCTAACTGATGGAGAGAATTTATATATAATGTGTAGCATCTTCCAGGACTTGGTACTGAGTCCAGAAAAACATGCTGCTGTAGTAGATTTCGAGCCTTTCTTCTACTCTGGGCTCTACCTCAGGCCTCATTTTACCTTTGTGTTAGCTGCGCAGGGTGGTGTTCCCTTCCTCCCTTTGCTGAATGCCAGTATCTTCAGTCCAGAAGAGGAGCGATCCTGGCCTTGTAGAGCCCTAGTGTGCTGACAGCAGGCAGTGCTGTATAAGCTTAGGCTCTGAGCAGCCCTCACCAACAGGTGGGCAACCTGCAGTTTTAAAAAAACTGATAATTTGACTGATCTTGATGTGTTGCCTTCTTTCCCTGTCATCCCTAGGGTAAGGGGGCACCTGGCTTTTGGCTGGTACACTCTTTGGTGTGTATATATGTGTATTTATATTCTTCAGTTTGGTGTGGGAGGGGGAACAGGAGCAAGAGCTTCTTGGCAAAATCTGTGGATCAATCTGTATGCGTGCTGGAGGAGGTGGGGCGAATGCCATACGTTAATTATTCAGTTAACGTTTTCCATTGCTGAGCATCTGCCATCAACTCCTTTTTGGGGGAGCTTATTCTCTGAAACAGGCAAGCCATTTTAGGTCACAATTTCGGTTTGTGTGAAGAGTTTTTACTTGGAAATCTTGCAATAAACATCTGAAGGTGCGCTCTTAAAATGGAATATTAAGGACAACCTTTGCTGAGCAGAGGGGATTGTAATGCCATTTGCACAGTCTTCCCTCATTTAGCAGGGAAACTCCTTTGTCCAGGCTATAGCTCTGCCTTTGTGCCTTTTTATTCCACGGTTATAAAAACCCAGCCAAAGCAGGAAGGAGCTTTGCACAGCGTTGCCTGTTATGCTTTTCTGAACCTTCAGTAAATTTGTTTAACTCAAAAAGGGATCCCCATTTCCTCATTTCTGCCCTGCGTGATGAGTATCAGCTGGTTGACTGGAAGATCAGTGTTTGCAGAGGTTGTATGGGACTCACCTCTGTCTTTCTGTGGCCACTTGTGCCATGACTAAGCTCCAGGGTTAAGTGTTGTTCTGGGTGGAGAGGCGTAGGTGCCCTTGTGCCGTGACGGGTAAGGAGAGGTTAGCAGTGTTGCTGCATCAGTTATTTGAGCCACCGAATATTTGTGGGAACTAAGGCTTGTCCAGGCGGGTAGGTAGTCAGAAGAATTATTATTCATTTTTGAAGTGGTTTGGGCTATTGGGGGAGAGAAGTGCTTTAACTCTGCAAGAGGAAAATCCCATAGGAATGAGTATTGGAATTTCTTCTCTAAGTTTATCTATCCTTTCATTCTGTGTGCACTTCCAGAGCCGTGCAGTTGCCAAAGAAGTTTTGGTTGCTTCTCACTCCCTGCTCCTATGTAACTTTCTCCGCAGAACAAAGTCGTCGTGATGACCTGGAGAGCTTGGGTTATGTGCTCATGTATTTCAACCTGGGCTCGTTGCCCTGGCAGGGCCTCAAGGCTGCCACCAAGCGCCAAAAGTACGAGAGGATCAGCGAGAAAAAGATGTCAACGCCCATTGAGGTGCTCTGCAAAGGGTACCCTTGTAAGTGCTCTAACCTTGATGGCTGTCTTGTCTGGTGCATGGCTCTCTTCTGCTGCAACACCATGGAGCCTGAGACACAAAGGGCTCAGCACACCAAATTTTTGGCAAGGACCCACATATGCAGCTGGTACCAGTGAAGAGAAAGGAGAAGAGACAGAGATAACACACTTCTGGTGCAGAAGTGGAGGATGTAGGTGTTTGAGGTGGAGGCTTGAGCCTTGTGTCACTAAGGGTATGAACGTGCTGTTGAGGATCTGTAGGACCTCAGAAACGGTCTGGAAAAGAGATAGGCAGCAAGGTGGAAGAGTGTGCTGATAGTACTGAGGTGCTCAGGATAGTAAGGATGCAGTCTGACTGAAGAATGCCAGAAGTGACTGGGCAGTGCAGTGCCAAATGCAGCTCTGTGCAGCTAAACGTGGAATGACGTCTGTGAAGTGAAGGGAGAGTAGGAGGATCCGTCCTCATGTCACATGTAAGGTAATAGACACCGAGCTGGCTATTACTGCTCAAGAATGAGATCTGGAGTTGCAATGCATGTTTGTATGAAACATCACCTTCATGCTTAGTAGTTACAGAAAAATACAGATTCACTCTTAGAAATTATTAAGCGGGGTGGGGTGAGGGAAGGCATGAAGAGTATACATAAATCTTTGGCCCACTCGCATCTTACATGCAGAGCATTCCTTCCCTGCATGTCCTTCGCTCCATTTCAGAAAGGCTGCAGCGGAGCTGGAAAAGGTCCCCAAAACACAAAAAGATGATCAGAGGTGAGATGATTTCTATGTAAGAAGCAACTAAGTGGTCTGGGGCCCCTCAGAGTGGGGAAGAGAGAACTAGAGGGGAGATTGTAGAAGTCTGTACTCTCCCTGCGCCTCCAGAACTTTGGATGGGACTCTTCCTGTTTTCTATTTCAATACAAGAACTAAAATGGATGTATTTTCACACAGCTGCTGGTAGACATGTGAAACTCCTTCCTAAAAGGTCTTACAGGAGTTCAAGGAGGTGTTGGATATGGAAGAGATCCAGTGAGGTTTATTAAATACTTAAGGAACCACATCCAGCTTAAGAAGAGCTGAAAATAGCTGGAAACTGGACACATAAGTGGAAGTTTCCAGCCTGCTTTGCCCTATGCTTACTTTTCTATAGCTGCCTCGTTCTGGCTGTGGTGGCTACAGGCTACTGGAGCAGAAAGACCTCTGGCCTGAGCAAGCACAGCTCTCTTCCTACGTAACTTTCATCCGCTCCGCTCTGTGCTGCTCTGGACTGCACTGGTCATCGTCACACCATGTGGGCCTGACTTCCCAAATCTTATCTCCACCTGATCTTTAGGGATGTGTTCCTGCTCTCGTGCAGCGAGCTCTGTTGCTTGCTACCTCTTGGTTCGAGGTGGGGGGGAAACAGGCAGTCGGAAGAGGGATATGGGCAAGTGTGTATTTCAGTTAAAATAAGGATGGGCTCCTCTCTGTGGCCAGAGCTGTGCAACCAGCAGACTCCTTTCTCCTCCTTGCCCAGCTCTGTGCTTGCAATGCAATGCTGTGGGCTGCAAGGCTGCTCCTGAAAGGCCGGCTCCTCCCTGGAGGGACTGGGGGACAGAGGGTGTTTACCAGGCAGGTGTTTTCTCTGTTCTCCCCAGCTGAGTTCTCGACATACCTCAACTTCTGCCGCTCGCTGCGGTTCGATGACAAACCTGACTACTCCTACCTGCGGCAGCTCTTCCGCAACCTCTTCCACCGCCAGGGTTTCTCCTACGACTACGTCTTTGACTGGAACATGCTGAAATTTGTGAGTGCGGAGGTGAAAGGGCTGAGGGGCAGGGGGATATCCCTGACATGGGGTTGGGGAAGGAAAGACAAACTCTGTCCTTTGACTGACTTTGCTGACCCATTGGGAGCAGCTTGCAAAGGGCAGGCAGGCAGGCACACTGAAAAGAGGAATACTTGATCTGTGGTCCCAGCTTGGGTTTATTTCTCCTGTTGGATTAGTGAGTGTGTTTGCAGCATGTGTGTCAGTATATGCACACATAAATATATGTGTGTGTATATTTAGATCTATAGCTAACTGTAGTTAGAGAGTTTTTTTCAGGTGAAGAGAACCGTAGTCAGAGATGTGGATTACAGTGACAGCTGTAATACCACATTATTTCTTTGGGATCCCTGAAGGAGACTAAAGCCCTTTTTGGATGAAATGGAAGGTGGCAGAGGAGAACTTGCTCTGGGGCTGGAGCTCTGTTCTGTGCCCTGCTTTCTTGTCATGCATTTCCTAGCTGGGGCTGCTGGTCCTTCTGCGGTCCTGCCTGACAGCTGTGCATAACATGGAGTTTCCCCCTGTGTGCGTCAGGGAGCAGCCCGCAACCCCGAGGACATGGATAGGGAGCCGCGAGAGGACGCGA
>NW_010588314.1:643309-663148 GCF_000705375.1 Tinamus guttatus | reverse complement strand
GTGAGGGTGACAGAGCCCTGGAACAGGCTGCTCAGAGAGGTTGTGGAGTCTCCTTCTCTGGAGATCTTCGAAACCTGCCTGGATGCCACCCTGTGCCACTTGCTCTGGGTGACTGTGCTGGAGCAGGGGGGTTGGACTAGATGATCTCTTTAAAGATCCCTTCCAACCTTCATAATTCTGTAAAAACACCGAACATGCTGTCTCACATATGAGGGAAACAAGGCCGTTCAGTCTGTCCAAGCAATGTATTTGTTTGACCTGCTCCTGGGCAGGCATCACCGTTCCTGGAAGCCTGTTTCTGATGTTGTGCTGGCCTCGAGTCCCGTTGTACAACAGGGGAGATGCACCTGGCAGCATGGTGTGCAAAGGGGTCTGCCAAAGCGTGTCCTCATGATGCTGCCCTATCCGAAGGGGAAAAAAAGGGAGCCAATGGAGTGAGCTGGTCATAGTGAATAAGTTGAAATCCCCTGGCTTAGTTAAGGCTCCTCTGACCTATACTGTTATTTATTTCTTAAATACAATATAGAATAGCGTGCAGTAGCATCTCATAACAATTTTGTATCATCTTCATAATGGTGTTTGTGACTCAGGGAGCTAGAAGGGTCACTGGGCTGGTGTGCAGTAATTTTGAAGAGCCAGGAGTCCCGTGTTTCCTGCTGCGTTGCGGTGCGGGAGCACGAGCTCCTCACGCTCACAGCTGCTAAGAGACCCCTGCGCTTCGGTGGTCTGTGTGTTTCTTAGTGTTTTCCTGTTGCTTAATTTGGCTTCTGTTTTGTTGGTAAATATTTATTCTGGACTTTTCATGCAGTCCTCTTGACTGTCCTGATGTGAAGAGCAGATGTTTTCAGACTGAGGACCACACTGTCTTGTGTGGAAAGCAGCAGCTGGGAGATTGCACGGAAGCCCTGTCAAAACCCTCCCCTGGCCACAGCTGCAGTTTCACGCACGGTTTTCATGCAGGTGACACCGTCAGGAGAAGCAGTCCTGTTTCCTTGAGATGGGAATATAGGGAATTTGGCTGAAGACTAAACTGATTGTCCCTTCTTTGCTTCCCTCCCCTGTTCTTAAAGTGCGTCCTTCCTAGCTCGGATCCTCATGTAACACAGCAGACCACTTGTCTCCCTACTTGCATGTGTATCTCCTACCTTGCTCCTGTCCCCGTTTCTGCTCTCTGGTAGCCATATGAGGACTGTAGCCCTGGAAAGAATTACTGGCTTCAATGGCTGTATGAATTAAAGGGGGTTAGCTGTGAAATGACACATAATCGTTTAATTAAAGCCAGTAGGTGTATAATCACAAGGGGGCAGCAGTAAGGTTATGTATACAGCGTGAACCAAGTGTCCTCGCTTCTGAATGCTTAACCCTTACCAGGTCAAAACGCCTTTTTTTGTTTGTTTCTGTTTCAGTTTCTTCTATGAGCGGTGGTGCAGAAAAGGGTTTCACTTTCTGGTCGCCTGTTCTGCTGACCTTATCGGTGCTGCTGTTCGGCCTGTGCCCTTAGTGCATTTTGTTCAGCTGGGGAATGGGGCTCTGGGCCCTTTCCCTCCTGCCTGTTGAGATCTTTTCCACTGTAACCTAAGGAAGGGCTTAGCAGCCTCCTCTCCTGCATAGCTCCCAAGCACACGGGTCTGTGTGTTATCACAGGTGGCTGGACCTTAGTTAGAGCTAGGTTAACCACAGGTGCATCTGCTCTGATTTCGTTTTAGATGTGCCTTTTGCCAGCCTAGAGGAAGCACCGTCAGCACTGCGTGTGAGCACCGAGTCCCCGCAAAACTTGCTTGGGTAAAAATCCCTTTCTTCTCAAAATAGCAAAAGCCCCACCACCTTGTGACGTCTCCATCCAGCCTTCAGCTCTGCAAACTTCCGCGGACGTTGCGGTAGAGGTGCTATCTAGGCTGTGTGTATGTGCTTTGAAACTCAAAATGTCATGGCTGCGTTTCCTCCTCTAGTCAGGACTGGAGAGGAATTGCCCTCGGTGCGCTAGAAAAGCTGTAACTCGCAGCCGGAATATCTTTTTAAATGACTTGGAAGAAAAGGAAAAAGAGCTAAATTTAATGATTATTTTCTAAATTAGCCACTAGCAGTTGTGCAGCCCCCTCTATAACAAGACAATATCTGCTTAGAAAAACGCAGTTATTTCCCATGACCTGAAAGGAGAAATGAGACGGAACGTGTCCCAGGTAGCATCAGGCTGTAAGCGTGTGGTCAGGAGCAGGCTGTGCTGGGGAGGGCATTTGCACACCTTCTCAGCATGCACGTGGAAATGGTTTGCCCGGAGCCCTTTGGTTTTGCTGTGTGGCTTTCTGCATTTTATGCTCTGACTTCAGGTGAAGGAAGGCTGAGGGACAGTTTGTCTGCAGATTTATGCTCTTTTCTCATGTTCTGCCGTCACCTGGCAGTAAATGACAGGTATGCTCTTCCCTGCTGCAACTGTAAATTGGCTGATGGGTTGTTGGCCTCTGTAAAGCCCTTTCAGTCTAGTGATCTAAAAGGACTGTGTAAGAAGTGTGTAGTGAACTTTTTTACAAAAAAAGATGTACTGAAAACTATGACAAGGTTATGGGCGGGGGGGAGCAGCGTTATGCTGTTCCCCTTGATAACAGTCATTAAAATATCGTCATCAAAAGCAGCTCTTCTAGTTCCTAGAACTGATGAGTACTTGTGATCTCAGTACAGAAGCTTTGTCTTCTCCGGTTCCGAGGTCACGCTGGAGCCTCTTTACAACTAAATAGAAAATATTAGAGGCTTTAAATCGTGGACCTGTAAGGTTTAGTTCCATGGAATGAAAATAGCTTCTCATCCAGGAAGTGACTGGGAGTCACTCTGTGCTGAGATCTTGTTCATCTTTGCATTCTGGGTGTGTTTCCCTGGGTCAGCTGGCTTTTGAAAGCCAAGTGTTTAAACTGAGTTAAATGCAGCTCTTGTAGAAAGCAATGCTAAGCTGGGAGAATTAATGAGAGGCTGGCTAAGAGTATTGGGTCACGTGGAGTTTGGGGAGAGCTTCGTTTTCCTCGTCTCCTTTCAGTCACCCAGAGCTTTCAGCACGTACCCTCCCTGTGAAGGCACGTTGGGCTGAGTACAGTTTTAGAGTGGCACAAAAGGAGAGGTAGGGATTGCTTGCTGGAGGAGGAAGAGCATTTTACTTCCTGCCTTGCTGCGCAATGACACTCTGTGGTGTGTGTCCCTACTCTGGTCAGTGCTAACAGTGGTTGCTCGGCTCTCGAAGTCCATCCTTGAACTGAATTTTCTGCTGTCTTTCAGCTGCAACTGTATGACTGAGACTCTGGCTTCTCAGGGCATAGAAGAGTAGCCAGTACTTGGTGGAGAGCAGAGCTCTTTGAGCTCAGGTGTGCTGGCCATCTTCCAGTATGGATGCTTTAGATACTTCCCCTGATCTTGGGTGCATGCAGTGTTCTTGTCCTTAAATGCTTTTATTGCAGAGGGATGGTGACAGCGGTGGCGTTGGTGTTTCCTGATCTCAGGGATGCTGTGTTATGAGTGGTAGAGAAGCCCCTGAGTTCCATATAAGCAGTGGTACCGCAGGGGGTGGTGGTGGCAAACTGATCCAGCTTCTGTACGTAATGCACTTGAACGAGCAGGTGAAAGGCATCTTACTGCTATGCATTTGAGTCCTTTCAGGTGGTTTCAGTCCCTTTTTTTGCTTCTCCACCAGGTGTTTGGGTGTGTTTTCAGTAGCCCTGGTAGAATCTCACCCTAAGAAGCACCATGATCGTGATGACTGACATCACAGCAGCGCCCAGGCTGGGCTCCACTGCCACCACTCCAGCAGTGGCTCCCAACTTCTCCTGGATGCCAGAGGATGGCAGACCCACAGCTGTGGAGCAGCCAATATTCCTCATGACCACCGCAGCTCAGGCCATCTCAGGTTTCTTCGTGTGGACAGCTTTGCTCATCACCTGCCATCAGGTAAGACCATGTAGATATTGCCCTTCATCTCCCTTTTCCCACATGGGAGAATATGGATGATACCCTGGCATGTGTCATAGTACTATGAGAGGGGGGGTTGCAGGCTCTGGAGTGGTAACGAAACCTCTTCTCTGAGGTCTTGCATATCATCTGTGCTGATGAAATTTGGCAACGTTTTACTGTAAGCCTTTTTTACCTTGATTCAGTTTCTTAGTCTGACTGGAGAGGAAGCAACTTCTTTAAAGCTCACCGGTGGAAAACATTTGGTGATCTCTTGAGTGTTTGTAGAAGGGTGCTTTATCTCCAGACATTTTTTCCCAGGTCTTGCTGCATCTTGCTATTTTGTTACTGTGTCAACTAAATGATAGAGGTCGTCTGTCCTTTGGCATTCCTCCTTTGATCTTGTGTGCCAGTGGATTCCACAGGCTGAACTCTGCTGCGGAAAGGAGTAGCAGGAAATGTTTTATTTTTAATTTTTCTCCCCTCCCCTCTTTCTGGGAGCCAGAACAAGTCAAACCCTGCATCCTGTTCTGTGCTTCTCTCATGCGGTTGTCATGTGAACTGAGGAGCACAGCGGGGAAACGAGAGCCCTGTTATTTATCAACCTGTGTTTTGTACCTGTGGGTCAAATAGATTCCAGAATGGTGACTAAGACTGAGAAAATGACAGCCCTTTGGTGGAGCACAGGGGCCAGCAAATTTCAAAAGTGGATTAGTCACTGATGAATAAGAATGACACCTGCAGTTACAGCAGCTTGGGTAACAATTACAAGTGTCATCGATCCTGCAGTTTCAAAGCACAAATTGATCACCTGCTGTGGGTAGAAAGAGATCCTTGCTGCTCAGGTAGCGTTGCACAGCTAGGCACTAGTGCCTTTCCCTGAGGAAGCCCACGGGGGTCGGTGCCGGATAGGCAGTGTTGATGGGAACATGCTGTGGTCCTGTTAGAAGGCAGCAGGTTCTGCCTGGAGGGCTGTCTTGGCCATGTGGATCGCAGGGCTTGTGTGACATCCGAGGGGCGAAGCTCGGAGTCATTTGAGCCCTGGTGTCAGCTGGCCCTGTGCTGGGTGAGCTGTGTCACTGGGACTGTCACCGGGGAAAAAAATACTGCTGAGATTTATTAGTGTATTCTGAACTGTTTTCCTCACAGAATGAGGCTTTTGTGACTTCCTCTTGTGTTAGGGAGAACAGACGAATGTTTCGAGCTCTTTAGTTGATTCTGAACAAACCTGGTCAAAGAATCTTCGTTCTGTGCTTGGGCCACATCAGACAGTAATAAACCCGGTGTTATCAGTTCTAGCCTTGCTTAGGGTGCTCTCGGGGGGCTTTGGCCCTGAGGAGGGGGTCCTCTGTCGCATCGATGTCGGTGGAGCTCTCCTGCTGTTCTGGTTGATGCTGTCACGGCGTCTTTAGGCCATTAACAGGAGTGGTTCATGTTCAGGGCATGCTTGTAACTGGCCCAGAAGGTGGGTATGCTGTTAGAAAGCATCTTAGGTATCCTTTAATAAAGGATAACCAACTGGGAAGGGTGGGAGGGTAGGGAGGCACGTTGTGCTCCCCTCAGCCAGTGAGCGAGGGTTGGCGTGCACGCAGGCAGCTGGGCACATCAACAGCATCGTTCCTTGAGCACAGACCAGAGCTTGTGCTTGGGGCTCTCGGGGTGCCTGATGCTTCGTGGCTGACGCGGAACATGGACACTTTATTTTTTTGAGCAGAGAGAGGCTTTAGCTTCTCAGCTCTTAGAAACAGTGAGGATCTCCTCTAGGTTGTTTGAGGTGAAAGTCTAGAAAGTGTTGAAAACTGCCTGGGGAGTGTGTACAGAGTGAACATAAGCACATAAGTGCGTGCTGCTTCAGCACTAAAAGAAAAAGAGCCTGCGGTATTGGGGATCTTAGCTACTTGAAACAGCATAGCAGAAATTTGGGATTGATGCTAGGAAAAGGGAGTATGAGTAAGAGAATATGAGGAAGGAGATAATGGTAATAGCAGTAAATTAACTGCCTGTGAGGCTGATTTAGAAATGCCTCCACTTCCTTGTCCTCCACTTTCTCCCTGCAAACTAAACAATGCTATATGGGTGCCATAAGATAACAGTGAGATTTGATGCTTATCGCCTTGAGGCTTCTGGAGGAAATCAAGATACGATTTAGTGAAGAGGCTGTTTTTCCTAGTTCTGTTGACCCGGTGGTCCCACTATGTCCTCTCTGCTCGCTGAACCACTGATCTTGTCCTTCCTTTTTCCTCCCTCCCAGATCTACATGCATCTTCGCTGCTACAGCTGTCCAAATGAGCAGCGCTACATTGTCCGGATACTCTTCATAGTGCCCATTTACGCCTTCGACTCCTGGCTCAGTCTCCTGTTCTTCACCAACGACCAGTACTACGTTTACTTTGGCACTGTACGGGACTGCTATGAAGGTAAGGATGGACGGGCAGAAGAAGATGGGAGCAATCTGCCGTGGGAGAGTGAGAGATATTTTGCTCCTGAATGTGGGAACATGGTAAAAGCCTCTCTGTCATACACCGAAATGAAGTGTTGCTGTGTGGTTGGCTGTGGCTTTCTCAGAGATGGCTCCTTCTCTTTTGATGACCTCAAAGCACAGCAGGATTGGTGAGCCTCCACTCCTGTGCCCTTTAGAAACAAAATTTGGAATTTCTAGGGGACCTTGGTTTCAGGAAAATATAAAGCCAAAAACTAAATTCTACCTGGGTATTGGAAGCAAGCTATTGGTTCACTCCTGGCTTTTGGAACAGCACTTAGGGGACAGAGGAAGCATCTGGCTACTGTTTTCGCAGTGCAGTTTATCAGTGGCGAATTCCTGTTATCCCACGCTGTGGCCAGCTGTGTGATGGCACAGCACAACACGGCCACCATGCGCTAACGCCGGTGGTGCACGGAGCGCGCTGGAGGACTGAGGGTGCTGTGTTCAGGATGAGTTACTCATTGCTGGCCTTGGTTACCTGCCAAAGAGGATACCACTAACATTCTGGATGAGGAAAAACAGTTACTCTCCAGTAAACGCCACTGAAACTTCCGATCTCATCCAGAAAGGAGCCTTCCAGCCAGCGGGCAGGAGGAATTGCGCTCTGGCAGCGTGTTGTGAGGAGAGGTGCAAGTGCCTTGGATTCGCACATCCTCTCCCTCACATTTCCTAGGATCATTTGGAAACAGCCTTTTTTGTTCTTTCCTCCTACTATTTCTTTTTTGAGGCGGAAGGTTTAAGTGGGGGAGCTCCATTAGAGAGTACAGAGAACACCCTCCTAGTGAATTTTAAAGTTGTGTTGGGCCAGTTACGGGCTGTGTTTCATGGTGTGTATTAGGAGGTGCCCGTTCTGGTGCTGCTCTTTCACGTGACTCTCTTTCTGTAAAACCTGGTGCCAGTAACAGCCGTGGGTAGATTTGTTACGCTGATGTCATGAGCACACGTGGTGAATGGGGATGAGCAATGGGAGGAGAAGAGCTGCTGTGCTGGTGCGGGTAGCTTCAGTAATTGGCACTCATTTATTTTGGAGATGTTAGGGCAGATATGTGTGGTCGTCATTCTTGTTTTTGATTCTTTTCTTGTTTGTTTGTTCATTCGTTTCCTTCCTTGCTGTCATCTTTGCCCTAGTGCAGTCGGAATGGGCAGCTGGCACTGTAATGACCACATCAGAGGGCAGGGGTCACTGGAGGATAGTAGGAAGAACTCAGCTTTTCAGCCTTGAGGTGCGGGGAGCTACCAGCCAAGTTAAAAGCGCTTGCAGGAAAACGGCAGGCAAGAGAGGTTACCACAGTTATTTAAATAGCTTTTCCATGTTTGGTGTTTCCTAATTAAGGCTTTCACAGAATCGTGTAGTGTGAACGTACTTAACTCTGTTCAATAACAAGGATTACAGGCAGAATAACAATATCCCAATTACATAAAAAGAAGCAGATATACTACAGCCTTTTATGCACAGTAGCGTTCTTGCTGGCTAGGCACGTCCAGGAGCCATTAATAGGCTGTTACGAGGCTCTGAGCGTTTTGGGGAGTGTTGAGTAGCTCTTTTCTAGGGCATAGTTTGGATGCTTGTACAGCAAATTAAAGTTGGTGTCTGTCTCCGACTGGGGCACTTCGTGCATGTGGGAAAATTGAGCCTAGGTCTAATAACCAGCTCCCTGGTGAGGCCAGCTTTTCAGGCTGCTTTTCTTATTTCAGAACTCCCTGAGACTGACGTTTCCATCTCAGGTTATCAGACCTTATCATCATGACGGTGCTAGGGAGCAAAAACAGGGTGATGGGATATTGAGATGCCAGGGAATCTCAGCTATCATGGAAAATAAATTTGGAAAAGCCCTCAAGAGTTTGCCCTAGTCTATCATTCTGCCCCAAGGCTGTATGTGGAAACTTAGGAATACGGTCCTTGTCCTAGAAATCTCGCAGCTGTATCAGGGTCCAGCAACGGGTATAACAACCCAAGGGAGTGGCAGGCAAGGTTCATACCTGCTACCTCTGTGCTCTGTTAAGTGAGTTTGGGGGTCCTGAAAAGGAAATGCGTCTGCAGTTATGGTAAGAGCCATCCTCCCAGTGTGTGCACCTCACTGCATTTTGGCAAAGCTGAGCCACAAATAGAAGGGCAACGGGGCAGAGTACTAGCAGCCAGTCTGCAGGGGCTCCTCTTCATCTGTGCCAAGGGGCCGTGCAAGGCAGAGCTGCTGTTCAGGGTGCAGGAGCTTTCACCTTGCTGAGGAAAGGAAACTCAGGGACTGTTTTTCCAAAATCACCACCACGTATAACAACAGAGCTTCTGTGATGGACAAAGCCTCTCTGTCTCTCCAAGACTTAAATTTGCAGGCCCATCGCTTTGGAAAGAGTCGGTGCTCCCTGCTTCAAAGGGATGCAGAAGACACTAAGATAGGGTGATGTATCATCTGAGTTAGTATCAGTTTAATGTCCTGGAATAATGTACAGGAGCCCTATAAAGAATGACATCTTCCAGATGCCAAGTCAAACAGGGACAGAGCACAGTGGAGAATGGTCCTGTGATGCTTTTGGCGTGAATTGCGGAATTAGCCTGGGACCTTGGCCAAACTCCACTTCAGATAGTCTTGTAAATGCTGAGGTAGAAAGGCAAATGCAGTGAAAGCAATCTGGAGGCCTTTGGAAGGAACAAGGCTGCATAAGCAGGTCCTGCTGATGTTTGCTCTGCTGCCTGCGCTCTGCATCCCTCCACCTGTTTTGAAGTTGGTTGTCATTTTGCTCTGATTGATGTCTTTGCAGCCTTTGTAATATACAACTTTCTCAGCCTATGCTACGAGTACCTGGGAGGGGAGAGCTCCATCATGTCTGAGATCAGAGGGAAACCAATCGAGTGAGTATTTATCCTTCTTGCAGCATGACTCTCGTCCTTCCCTGCCCGCCTACCATGCCTCTGTCCCTGCCTCTCAAAATCTGTGTCAGGTGGCAAGTGTCTGCTGGAACTGGGCAAGATGGCTGGTGGTGTTTTACCAACATCCTGCTCTGAGACAGGTCAGACTGATCACATCCTCTTGGGCAAGCTGGACTGATTCACGGCTTTTTTGGACACCTGCCTCCTCCTTTGTTTCTTTTCCTTTTTCCTCCTCCTCTAAGTCGTTTCTGTCCTCAGTGGATGTTGGTTATACATACTTCTTCCAGGTTTGATGTTTCCATACTAGTCAGTTTAAAAAAAAAAAAAAAAAAAGTTCGTTGTGTGCAGCCCGGATGTTATTTTAAACGTGTCTGAAAGACCGTAACTGTAGTTGTGGCTGTCAGAAGCAAGAATCCTGCAGCTTTGTTATGGAGAGGTAGACGAGCTGGGATGGGAGTTTCGTGCTGTAGCCCACATCTTGTCTCTGAACGTGGGCATCTTGCGTTGACTCTTTCAGGTCCAGCTGTGTGTATGGGACCTGCTGCCTGTGGGGAAAGACCTATTCCATCGGATTCCTGAGGTTCTGCAAGCAGGTATGGACTGCAGTAGCTTTGCTCTCCTCCAGAAACAAGGTGCGGGCGAGAGGTGGCAGTGCTGTCTTTTCCTGCTTTTTTTTTGGATTGATTTGAGCAGGTTTATAGTATTGCTTTGAGAGCAGCCTGCGAACTGATGAGAGAGAACTTTTTTTTTAATGGCGTTAATTTTTTTCCTTTTGTTCCTGAAGCAGAAGGCCCTGGCAATAGGCCCAGTTTCTCTCCTGGCTCTGACATACACTCTGGGAAGAGATTCTGGTTTCCTCTTCTCTTTCAGGAATACGAAGGTCTCAACTTTTAGAAATTGCTGCCTATATTTGTTGCAGACACCCCAGTTGTGCAACAGCCTCCTGAATTCCCAGTGCTGTTGTTGTGGTTAGGAGTTGAGCAGGGGATGGAGAGTAAGCATGACACAACGTTTTGTAGGAGGAACCGAAGTTTGCTCACCGTGTGTGTGTGTGTGTGTGTCTGCCTGCTGTGCTGGGTATGTTGAGGGGGAGGGAAGGAGGGAGAGATCTGAACCCAGAGCAGCCCTAGTCTGTTCACCCTCTGTTCACCCCGGGAGTCCAGGCAGCCCTGGTTACCATGAAATAGTAGGTGAGTTAGGAGGTTTTATTCACCTGCTGAGATGAAGAGTGATTTTTTTCCAGAGGCAGCATGAGGCCAGTTTGGCCCTTGGAAAGGGCTCAGTTCATTGTACTTCCAGTCACTGGATCTACCTGTCTGCTCTGCCTTCTCTTCCACATCATGCCTCATCTCCTGTCTTTTGGAATACTCAGGAATGTCAAGGGTACAGTGCAGCCTCTTTGTAATACCCAACTGTATGTTCAACTGTACGAAATGATTGACCCATTTCCAAAGGACAGCATCTTTTTTTGTCTCTTCTGTTTGTCCCGTAATCTTGCCCTCATGGCTGTCCATTTTTCTTCCCTGATACTTTATTTCTGAAGTGACTCCAAGTAGACTTCTCCTGTTTCTTTTGGGCTTCATTCATGTGCCCCATTTTTGATTCCATTAGCATTAGCTATTCTTCAAGAACCTAATTTTAATACTGACCTTTTAAAAATGTCATAAGTAGACATAACATGCCATCAAGGTGAACAACTGCTGGAGAAATAATTTGCCTTAGACCTTTTGTTTCAGATGTCCCAGAGCCTCTGGCAAGTATCCTCATACTGGCTGCACTTGGCTCTGTCTGCAAAAGTTTTCATGACAGTGCAGACCAAAAGCACTTGGAGCTTCATGCTGGTTCCATGTCTGGTGATCATCACAGATAGGTCACACACCATCCATGTGCTTCCCTTATGCCTTAGCATCTTCTCAGGGGAAGAGACTAAAAATAACATGGTGGTTTGGCTTGCAGGGAAATGGTTAAAGCGTCCCCAGATTGGAAGGAGGGGAAGTTCAGAGGACAGAGCTGTTTACCAATTAGCTTGACCTTTTCCAGTCCACATCTTTACAGTGACTCACTAACTGGCCTGTGCTGGGGTTTTTAATCTCCTTGAGGTCTTATGACCACTAACAAATTGCATCGTGTCCAAAGCAATTACTCCTCTTTGCCTTCTTTCCTCTCCACAAGCATGCAGGTCAGCACCTGGCCGGGCGCTTCTGGCCTCCTTCAGAGAGGCAAGGGTGACATTGGGCTTAGCAGCCTTTGCTCTCTTAGGACATTGAAATTTGACTTCCTTTTTCTCCAGAAAGATGGAGCCTGGGATAGCCTTGAGAGAGAAGGAAACCTGATAGGAGCAGTGATTTATACCCATAGTATCTACTGGCAGAATGGATAGAGCTGATTTCAAGTTCCACAGAGCCTTTGGAGGGATTCGACAAAGATTTACTCTGGTCACAACAGGATAGCTCTGTCTGGCAGCACACATTACAGTATTTATTGTGATATGCCTTAATATGATGTCAGTTTTCAAAATTTCTCCTGGAGGAGCTGGGTTCCTCTCTTATCCAGGGAGTCATCTTGCCTAGCTTTGTAGAAAGTGTGAATTGGAGTTTGCATCCCCCTTTAATCAAGTACAGGCCCAGTAAGTTTGGGATGTTCTGTGGTACAATGTGGGACTTTTTCATGCAGCTCCCAGGTGTAAACGTGTTGCAGCAGTGTGTGTGAAACAGCTCTGGAAGAAAGCAGCTGAGCAGCTCCTGGTAGCAGAGGCTTTTCTGCGTGTCCTGGGCAGGACCAGTGCTTCCTCTGCATCTCCATCTGCTGTTGGGAGCTGCAGCCTTCAAGGGTAGTGTCCAGCAAGCAGCAGGGCTGGACTCCTTGGTGGGGCTGATTTGGGTTGCCCTGTTAAGCTGTCCCAGCAGGCATCCTGGGTGCTTGCTTGGGGCTTTGGCCTTTGTACCTGCTGCCTTCTCATTGCCGCCTCTCTCATCCCTGTAGGCCACCCTGCAGTTCTGTGTGGTGAAGCCCCTCATGGCCATCAGCACAGTCGTCCTTCAGGCCTTCGGCAAGTACCAGGACGGTGACTTCGAGTAAGTGCAGGAGTCTGCTTCCCCTTCTGTGTCCAGCTTTGCTTATTGTCTGTGTGCGTGTCGAGCCCTGGGAAAGGGTGGGGGGCTCACAGGCTGCATAAGTACACGAGAAAAGCGGGCAGGGATGTAAACCTGTTGCTTTATTTTTAATGTCACTTTTGGGGATGGAGCAGGACCAGGAGATGGGAAGGAAGGCGAGTCTTGTTATTCCCCAATGGTGGAGGCAAGGATAAAGATGGGGTCACCCTGAGCTCGTAGGCATTCCTCTGTCCTCTTGCTTCAGTGTAACCAGTGGCTACCTCTACGTGACCATCATCTACAACATCTCCGTGAGCCTGGCGCTCTACGCCCTCTTCCTCTTCTACTTTGCCACCCGGGAGCTGCTCAGCCCCTATAGCCCAGTCCTCAAGTTCTTCATGGTGAAGTCGGTCATCTTCCTGTCCTTCTGGCAAGGTGAGCTGCCTCCCCTTTCCCTCTGCAGCACAAAGATACCTCTGCGGGGGGCTCGTACATTAGAATTGGTGGAGCAGCTGCTAATTAATAGCTATTCTGTTTTTCTGGGTTTGTGTTTTGTTTTTTTAATTTGTTTGCTATTACAGTCTTGGTTTGCTTTTCTCTGGGAAAGCTTTGTTTTGCTCACTGGTATCTCTGTTTCTCTGCTGCTCGGTATCCCTCTGCATGCGTGTACATGCACACATCTGCCTGGCAAAATCAGCTGCTTGTCTGAGAAGTCCTTTGCATTCCTGAAGCAATCATAAAGCATAAGCTGCCAAGATCTTATCTCCGGGCTGCCATTGTATTGATTGAAGTGGCACATCTGAGACTCTTTTAGGATTTTTTTTTTTTTTTTTTTTTTTTTTTTTTTAGAGCTCTATAAGCCAAATATTAACCACACATCTGTGATTCCTGCGAAGTGTCGTGTTAGTTGAAAGCACCTGTGCTGCCACAGAACCACTGCTGAGCCAAAGCGTGTTCAAATATGTTCACACCAAGGTGCAGAGAGAGGCATATTCAGAAAGCTGGAATTCCATATAAGCTTAGTGCTTCTTATTAGTAGGCTCTAAGCATTTCCCTGTTTGATGCCCTACTTAGACTTGCTGAGTCGTACTTCAAAGACTAATTGAGTCGGAACCTAGGTGGAATTCAGGCTGCTGGACTATGGCCTGTCCTCCTTCCGTACAGGCAAACTACTAAACCATCTAGTTTATCATCCTGAGCCATCTGGTCGCGTGCTCTCTGCCTTCTCTGGAGCTCCTCAGCCACCTGGTTGTGAACAAGGAGGAATATTTTGCAAGTGTGTGTCATAAACTTTATACGTAAAGTGAAAAGTTCTGTTATCTCAGTGTTTTGCTCTAGCTCTAGTGGAGGAGCTGAGATCTCTCACAGAAATATCTGGCTGCTTTTTACCCTTCTCGACCCAATTACTTCCTGTAGCAGCGTCTGGTGCTACAGATCATAGAAAAGAGTCAACATTTGAACACTCTTTGCTTGAACATATTTGTTCAGCTTTTCTCCTTTCTCTGTAGTACGGGTTAGTGTAAATGGGAGTTTTCCTGCCAGCCCTGTTTGTAGTTTCCGTGTTAAATTGCTTTGCAACCAGGAATGCACAGGAATACCAGGAATACACAGAAACGGCCATTTCCATTCCTGAGATTTGGTTTGCAAACGTGTCTTCTGCCCTTCTCCATAAACCTCTTGCTCTGTTCAGGGATGCTCCTGGCCATCCTGGAAAAGTGCGGTGCCATCCCCAAGATCCACTCCGCCAACGTGTCCGTGGGTGAGGGCACCGTCGCTGCCGGGTACCAGGACTTCATCATCTGCGTGGAGATGTTCTTTGCAGCCATCGCCCTGCGCCATGCCTTCACGTACAGGGTGTACGCCGACAAGAGACTCGATGCGCAAGGTAGGCGACGCGCCGGCACGCCGAGGTGACCTCTCTGGGTGGGATGGCTCCCCGTGGCAGCCAACAAACTGATACAACTCTTAGCCTGCCTTCCTCCGTGGTGTCCAAATAGCCACGTTGTGCAAGGGCTCTGCAAAGCTTGCCTGAATTGCGCTGTTCCCTTTTCAGTTCCTTAGTATGCCGCCCACGAGAGCTTGTTTCAGACCTCAGGGCTGCAAGATGTCGCTGCTTTTGGGTAGAGTGGGCTTGTCCTTCCTGTCTCCCCAGAGGGGAACTCCATCGCTCTGCATTGTGCAACAGACTGAAGGAAGGAGGGACAGGGCCTGAAGCAGGTCCTGTTTTGTCTCCAGGTCTGGGAGATGAGGCCATTCTTTGGCAATGTGTTTGGTCTGGGGGAGAAGGATCTTCCTGCAATGACTGTGAAGACAGAGGGACTGGGAAGAGGGAGATGGAAGTTACTTCTGGGAAACTGGGGGTTCTTGTGCCCAGCCTGTGCCAGTTCATTTGGTGTTCTCCAGATAAAGGGGTCACTTCCCACAGGGGAGGGAGATGGGGCTGTGCTGTGAGAGGGGTGCAGCCTTTGAGCAGTGTTCTTGGCCCCCTACCCCGGGGAGCTTGGGAGTTTCTGGAAGGGAAGGACGGTGGCCGCACCTAGCAGGGGTGACATCTGTGTGTGACAGAGGTGCGAGCTGCTGGCCGACACAACTGGGCAGCTTTTGGTGGTGGGTCTTGTTCTGTTCTTATTTCCTCTCTCTGTTTCTCTCTCTCTTTTTCCGCTCTCCCCTTTTTCTCCCCTTGCTTTGGCCGCTGCTCCCCGATGCAGCCGTACCGTCGTACGGGCCATACGGTAGGTGCAGCATGCTCTGTGTTTGTCTCAGCTGGTTTTAACTGGGATGCTGTTCTGTCCTTGTTCCCAGCCTGCCAACTGCCTGCTCTTGACCCTTGCTTTCCCTTCCCATAGGTTGTAACTTGACTGCCTCGCACAGCTGCTTTAGGGCATCTGGAGTGTAAGCTGTAAAACAGACGCCTAGGCAGTGCCGTAACCTAGTATTAGAGTGTTGATACATGGGGACTGTGTGAAACTCTTCTGTCTTTCCAAAGAATTGCACAAGGTCTCGAAGTAGCCGATTTGCTCTCTCGCCTTATCCCTCCCTTGCCCCCTTCCTAATTGCCCCAAATAAGCGGCGTGCAGCGCTTCCCGGGGAGGTCATGCTCAGGCTGAGAGCAGAGCCAGAGGCCGTCCTGGAAACGGGACCCCAAAGGCCACGAGGAAAAGCTCCTCACGCAGCCTTCCTCTGCATGCAGCACTGCTGTGCTGTGTGGGGCTGTCTGCACGAGCTGCTTCCTTCACAGTGTCACTGTGATGCCCTCCAGTCGCCGCCAGGTCCCCTAGTGCTGCCTGTTCCCTTCCTTTCCCTCTTTGATGCTGCTTTCCCCTTTTACAATCTCTTCCTGTGGATGCCTTGATGCTGCCTGTCAATCTAGTATCCACTGAGTGGAAATGGCAAGTGGCATTTCTCCTGTGTTTTTAGAGCTTCCTTAGTTTTTTTTCTCCTCCGGAGCCCTTTACAGAAGGGCCGCCCCACGTGTGTGTCTGCATGGCACTCGAAGCCAGCCGCGGGCTCAGGGAGGGCTCTTGCTGTGGGCACGTCTCACTCGCACCATGCGTCTCACCTGTGCTGTTGATTCCCTCGCCTCTTGGTGACTGGGAACACCGCGTGTTCCTTGTCAAACCTGGCACCGTTCTCGTGGCGGCGCCTCCTCGGCGAGCGCTGCAGGAGGTCCGTGCAGCGAGCTCTGCGTGTGCCCTCTTCCCCTCGCCCCTGCCTCTCTGGGTGCAGGCCACGCGCTCCACTTGTCCCCCCTCGTCTGTCCCCGGCAGGTCGCTGTGCTCCCATGAAGAGCATCTCCAGCAGCCTCAAGGAGACCATGAACCCTCACGACATCGTCCAGGACGCGATCCACAACTTCTCCCCGGCCTACCAGCAGTACACGCAGCAGTCGACGCTGGAGCACGGCCCACCCTGGCGCAACGGTGGTCACGTCATCTCGCGCTCCCACAGCTGCTCGGGGGCTCGTGACAACGAGAAGACCCTCCTGCTCAGCTCCGATGATGAGTTCTAGGAGGGGAAACAGCCGGTGCAGGCTGGAATTTTTCCTCTCTCCTTGTTGTTGGGTTTATTATTATTTTTTTTAATTTATTGAAGCGGAAACACGCAAGTCATATCACTTCCTAGAAAGTACAGGTTGCAGAAGTGGGCACTTCCCATTAGCTTTTGTGGGTATGGACATAACAGACAGTGTGGAGGTGGGGGAATGGCCAGAAATCATCTGTGTCAGCCCATTTCTTACAGCAGTGGAATTGGTTGAAGCAAAGGGCTTCCCATTACCCTCCCAGCTTGGTGTGGAGCGTGACTTAGCAGCGCCCAGAATTGTGGCGAAAAGTGTTTTCTTCCCAACTGGACAACGTGACTGCTTTGTATTCCTCTTTCCAAATGGTTGATGTAGGCACAGTTTGCTTCCCCAGCTCCCTGGTCCTGACCTCACTGTGATCCTTGGGAAATGGGATTAGGATGCAGCGATAAGAATCCCTGAGGACCAGACCAGAGATTGGTCTCTCTGTAGCCAGTGTCTTAAATACTTAACAAGAAACATCTGCCACCCCTGAAGCACCTGATTGTGCAGTCCTGTACTGGAGTGAGGGGGCAAAGGACAGGAATTTCCTCTGGTTCCTCCCACGCACATTCCCTGCCTGAAGCTGGTGCTCACTGAAGCTCAGTGGGGGTGGAATTACTGTTTTAGGGTGTGGGGTTTCCTAATTACCGGGTATCCAAGCTTCTCATCTTCACTGTGTTCCTGCAGCAAGGTACCTCCCAGGAGTGTCTTCCTCCTGCTAAGGGGACAGAGGATTGGCCGTGGTAGCTGGTAGAAGCACAGCACTAGGTTTGTAAAACTCTGACCCTTAGGTCCCTTGGCAAGCAGGAAGCTATGAAGCAAGAAAATGTTCTCTCTCCTTGTTCCCTGCCACCTCGCCACTACAGGTGCCCTTTAAAGCTGGGGCCTCCACTGCCAGAGCAGATGCCCGTGTTTTGCAGATAGCCCTCCCCGGGCTCCTCACTGCTGCCTTCCCATGTGCTGCACAGGTGTTGCTGTGAGGCTGCAGTACTCCGAAAGGGATGTTGCTCTCTCCCTCTTGCTTTTTATCTCCTTTCCACCCCAAACTGGAGCAGATGTGAAACCTGCCACAGCTTGGCTGGTTAAAATTGTCCCTCATAATTTTGCAGGCAGGAGCTGCTGCTGCCCTATGTTTTACCCCTCGTTTATGTTGGGCTTTGAGTGGACTTTGAATGCTGAGCTCCTAGATGTTTGACAGAATCAAATTAAAAACGATCCCTCTGCAGGTCTGTCCAAGCAGCAAGAAACACCTCCCTGTTTAAAAATGGCTAAAATGGGGCAGGGAGACATGCGCTAAAGGGTGAGAGGCGAGATTGCCACCACAGTCAGAGAGTGAAGTGGAGCAGTTACATCAGGCTCCTTATTTTTTGCCTGTAGTTTCACAGCCCTGGGCTGCTCAGTGCCCACTGTCAGCAGCAGACCTGCATCTCTCCACGTTGCCGCTAGCCCCTCTGCCAGAACAGGGCTCATTGGAGCTGACCTTTCCTCTTGTGTCCCGATTTATGTGTGTGCCCATCCACTTTCCCACAAGCCGCTGTGAGCAAAGACCACTTCCTTCCTCAGGTCTGGTCAGGGAGACGGACTCCAGTTTGGACAGCTTTGCTCTCTGCTGTGAGGATAAGGTAGGGCAAGGTGAGGAGGACACCGAGCAGCATCTCCTTCCATGCTCGTGTGTCTGAGGTGGGCGAAGGGGTTGGGAGCATTGGGGCCAACTCTTGAGGGAGTTGGGGAAAGGATCAGTGAATCCAAGAGCTCCTTTGCTCCTGCATCTCCTTCTTTGCACATAGCCTGCAATGCCAACAGTTAGTTGCTGCTTTTCCTAAATCTGCCACTACTTAAAAGAGAGGGGCCAATGGTGTCTACCAGCCCTTTTGCGGGCTTGGTGTAAAACACTTTTTTCCATGTCCCATAACCCACCTGGAAAGCAGGACTGGAAACTGAATGGGCTTTCCTGCCATCTTCCATGACTCTGAGTAATAGTTCTTTAGTGTTCCACTTTTATTTCAAGGTTCCCTTCTCTCTTAGGAAGTGTGGGATGGGGTACCACCTGTTCCCCCTTCTTACTTCATTTGAAGGACTTGATGATGTCCCACTGTCACTTAAATGGTGGCTCTCGCTGATGTCTGCTGCATTGGATAGCTGAGACCTGAAATCTCTGGGATTATCCCATTGAGTTTGAAGAGGATCCAGGTTTGGGGAAGTATTTTTTTTTTAAGTTACTTTAAAATGTATGCTGCATATATTGTGCATAGGATCTGGATATTCTTGAAGCTTCATATATGTAGTGGTTTAAAGTATAACCCTTTTGCACTAGCTACCTTCAGAGAAGCCTGGTGAAGATTAGCACCTGAACAACAGCCAGCTGCCACACATTATAATTTTATATATATTTTTTTAACGCTACTGAAAATCATCTCTGAGCTTCCTGCTGTCCTTCAAGATAGGCAAGTGCCAGAACAAACATCAGCTCTGTAGGAACAAATATCTAATGAGACCAGAGCTGGAAACGAAGGCCACGATGCCCTCTGGTCTCGCAGATCTGTTAGCGGTAGCCCAGGGCCCTAACAAATACGTCAGTTCCAAGAACAGGCCCTTGGAGCTGCTCCACCTCACCTGCTACCCCTCTTTTTCCTTCCTTTGTTTACCATGTAACATACCCATGGGATTTGTTTATTATTTTTCCATATAGAGTAGTTCTTTGTATATAAATGACTGAAAAAAAAATGTATGATAAATAAGACAGAGTCACCTAGTTTTGTACCTATTGTGTTTAACTGACGTGAGCTCAGCGACAAGCCGCTCTCTCTATTTTGGTCTTTGTGACGTTATACTCTGCAGAAATGAGCAAATATGATGACAAATAAAAATATAGAGATAATTTAGATTGTACTTAAGCCGCCTCTGTGTAGTGCTGTCTGGGTGCCTTCTCTGAACTCATTCTCCGTTCTTGCCCATTGCAGGGCTCGGCTTGGTCTACCTGGCCCCCTGAGTGCTATTTGCAGCAGCGGGTGGCGGCATGAGCGTGAAGGCCTCAGTGCGGTGGCTCAGCAGGGAGCCCTGCGAGGCTGTGGTGGCCGTACGGAGCTGTGATGATTCTGGGGTGCTCTGGGAAGGGGTGTGCGGTGCCCAAGCACTTGCTCACGTCAGGTCTGGCTGCAGCGCGAGCGCAGCCTCATGGGAATTTTCCAGTGAAAATCTTTATCTTGGAAGAAGCTGACTCAGCGCCACTGAAGTGTGCCTGAAAGAATGCGCTGTGGGGCGGGGGGTGGAAGAAGGAGAGCTGTGATGATCTCAGCTCCGGCAGCTTCTGGTGAGACCGCGCGAAAGTGAAACCCAACAGCTCCGCATCAGCCACTGCCGTGGTGCGAGGCTGCCCAGCCGCCCCTGGAAACCGAGGCTCCCGGTGGTACAC
>NW_010588314.1:605808-634551 GCF_000705375.1 Tinamus guttatus | reverse complement strand
TCCCCGAGGCGGGTTGGCTCCGGGCAGGGGTGGTTTTTTCACCAGCCCGAGGTCGTGGGAGGCAAAAGGACAAGGAGCAGCTTGGGCTCTCCCAGGAAGTGCTCCTAAATCAAAGCTCTTTGTAGCGCTGGGCTTTGCTCCTGGTGGTCATTTGCTCTCGCTGTTCTTCTTGTGGCAGGTTGCTGAGGTCAGGGAGTAGGACGGGGCCATCTGGCCCTGGCTGAGGTTGCAGCTGGGTTCCCCCAGACCCACTCTGTGGAAAGATGCAGTTCCTCGGCCGGCTCGTGGACACTCTCAACAGCGTCACGCAGATATTCACAAACCCCTACCGGGTAAAGGAGGTGTCTGTGGCAGAGTATGCGGCCCATCCCCGCGTGAGGGAAGAAGGCCAGATGGTCCTGTACAGGAACAGCTCCGCGCACTCCTGGGATTGCCTCCTGGTGAATCCTCAGAGGCCCCGGGTCGCCTTCCGGTAAGCGACAGGCTGCCTTGGCCTGCTTGGTGCTCCACGGGCAAAGGAGAGATGTGAAGTGCTGCTGCCTCTCGGCTGTGGTGGTGCTTCTGGTCTGTGGGTGTGGGCTGAAGTGTTTGACCAACTCATGGCCTCGCTAGAAATGGGAGGTCCCTGTGAGTGCTGGTCAAGGAGCAGTCAGAATAGCCTGCAAGGAGGAGGAAGGTGTCACCTGGCAGAGCTCAGCTGCTGTGGGGTGCGGGCAGCCACGTAACAGGCCCTCGCGGCTCAACATCCGTCCACAGACACATCCACTTGTGCTCAAAGTTTTTTGTGTTTTACAGTCAGGAGCACAGGGTACTTGACCCCAAAAGTTAATGTGCCTCAGAAAGAGTGAGGCTGCTCTGCCTGCCTGGCAAACTCTCTTTCCCATGGTGCGAGTCTGCCATGCAACAAGGAAGAAGAGGAAAGCCCTTAGCACTAATGTTGGGAGGCATTTATCTCTCTCTGTGCAGGACTTGCATTCGCCTTTGCCTTTCTTTCTTCTTGCCTTTCCCCCAGGCTCTTCCAGCTCATCAACGAGGGAGATGCAGCTATGCATTTTGAGCAGTATACCAGGCAGCTGCGCCCCTTCTACGAGAGCTCTACGCAGCCCTTGCCCTTGGAGGTTCTCCAGCAGCTTACCAACTGCTTCCGCAACCATCCCAGCTGGTCCGTGGCCCACGTGGCTGCGGAGGTCGGCCTTCATGAGAGCTTCCGGCACAACCACGTCCTGAGGCAAGAGGCACTTGGGAGCCCCTGCGGGCAGTAGGCTCAGGAGGGGAGTTTAGGCAAGATCGGGGCATTGCTGTGCCTGTACAGAGGGAGCTGCTGCTTGGAGAAACTTAGCACCTGCGGTTACTGCAGTGGCTGAGCTTGCAAGTTTTGCTGACCTTGGTATCCGGAAAAACCGAAATGATAGCAAAGAGTGTCTGGTGGCCTCTCTAAGTTCACTGTCAGTCTCTGGATCTATTGATATTAAAGCCTAGACTGTTAGTGTGTGAGCCAAAGGAGTGAACAGCTTTGCCAGCAGCACAAATAGAACATGGAGCTGCCCTTCAGAGGGTTTTGGGGCACTGAATACCACAAGAGAGGACGTAGGGTAGCCCTAGCTTTGTGGAAATGCGTCAGAGGGGCACAACCCTTTCTGCTTTTTCCTGGGAGAGATCCATTTAGGCAAGGGCAGATCTGCAAGGAGTTAGTGGCCTGGGTGATTTATCGCAGCACCTTTTGGTTGCTGCCTCATCTTGAGCCCCCCTTCATGAGGATGGTGGGAGACACCCTGGCAGGCAGGGCAGCAGGCTGTGCCACAGGGAGAAGCAGTGGCAGGCCTGGCACTGCTTGGTAGCACTTCCTCGTGGCCCTTGGTGGCTCGTACCAGTCAGGCCCATCACAGGTCTCAAAGGTACCTTGGCAGCGGCCGCCAAGGAGTCTTGGCGGGCCCCTCTTTGCTGCCCTGCCTCGGTGTCCTGCTGACTGCTCTCCCCCCGCAGCTGTGTGAACAGCACGGAGAGCGAGGAGGGCTGCACACCACTGCACCTGGCGTGCCGACGGGGGGACGTGGCCTGCCTGCAGGAGCTGCTCGAGTGCCACGCGCGCCTCGATGTCGCCGACAGGAATGGCGAGACTGTGTTCCACTACGCCGTGCGAGGGAGCAGCCCCGAGATCATCGAGGTGGGGGAGCTACGAAGCTGGGGCTAAAAGGGATCTCCCCTATGCTGTGAGGGGGGAAGAGAGGAGAGAAGCTCAGGGCTGCCCAGCTGAAGTGCTTCAGGCTGCTCCCGTGAGCACTCGCTGCTGAGTTCAGCCCCTTCCACCCTCTCTGGTGGCGCAGCTTCCCAAATTCCCGCCTGCAGTGAGGCAGGGATATAGAGCAACAGATTCTTTACCAAGCGTCCTTCAGTGTCATCTGCTTTAGGCCTTAGTCCCGCTTTTCCTCAGGCTCTTGGCTGTCCCCTGCCAACAGGGCTTTTAGCTCTGGCTGCTTGCTCTAGAGGGGAGCCTTTGGCCCTGGTGGGGCAGCACGTGGTGCCTGCCAGCTCGGAGCGCCTTCCTTGGCAGCCCAGCATCTTGCTTGTTGAACTGAGTGCCATTGCACGGGGGAGAGGCAGTGGAGATGCAGCCTGAAGCCCAGGGCTTTCTCAGGTGCTGCAAGGTGTTGGGCAGAGTGATGGGGTTCGTAAGGGCATGAGGGGCGTTCCACGCTGGTTCCTTACGGCCATCAGTTCTTGAGCGCTGAATGTGGAACAGGCTCTTGCCCACACCCGTGTCCCTCCTGTTGCCCAATGCCTGCTGTGATATCTCTGCCAGCCAGACTGCGATGGGGTTTTCTCATGCGTGACTGGGGAGGGATGATGAGCAGGGCACTCAGGACCTTTGTGTTAACCAGGTATCATCTTCCTGTATTTCACTTTAATACCAACTTGGCTCTTTGTTCAGAGATGCCTTTGGTTCTAATTGGTCTCTTGTCTGTTGCATTTCTCTCAGTTTTTCCCTGAACCGAAGAGGGAAGCTCTAAATTCCTGCTTTTTCTAGTGCACTCTTGTGCAGGGTTGCTTGAGTGTGGAGGTGGGGTATTTTTGTGTAACTTGCCCACTTGGCAAGTAGCAAGTGTGAAACCTGTTGCGGGGGGGGCAGGAAAATCCCTTCAAACATCTCTCCACATGTATATTTTAAACAGAATCCTGTTTGTGGTGGCAGGCAGTGGTGGGGCTGCAGGGGAGGCTGAGCTCCTGCTGCCAGCTGGCCATGGTGATTGATGGGCCTACAGCAGCAGATCAAATCTCTGCTTTCAGTTAGTGCTTCAGGTAGGGCTAAAGGAAAAGAGCAGAAAATGCAGCTCTCCTTTCAAGAGAGAAAACCAAGTGCGCTTTCATGATTCCCATTTTGGAAGAAGGGGCAAAGAGGACAGGCTGTGCTGGTGTCAGGAACACAGTGCTCCAGAGGAGCCCGATGCTCCAGCGTCCTCAGAGTTTGGGGAGAGAGACAAGTGAGTGCTTTCTGTGTCTTTATTTTGCTGCGTGGGTGGATGACTTTTTGCCCTCTTTCTCTCAGCTCCTGGGAAGAGCCCCAGCCGTTGGTTTGAACCACCTGAGCCATGAAGGGCTGACCCCTCTGCATCTTGCTTGCTTTCTGGGCAAAGAGGATGTGGTTTACTCTCTGCTCAAGTGTCGTGCCAGCTGCAACATCATAGGGACGCTGGGCTATCCCATCCATGTGGCTCTGAAGTACTCCCAGAAGGGGTAAGTAGCCTTGCTAGAACAGGGTTTTTCCTCTCTGCAGCAGATCTGTCACTGCTCTGTGTTGCTCAAGGCTGGATCATTCTGGGGCCAGTGCTTGGTAGGCAGGTGGCCTGGGTTGTCTTCTGCATTGCTGGGCTGGCAGAAGAATGGAGATGTGCTGGTATGGTAGAATAAGGCAGAAAGTTGTCTTTATTTTTTACCTGTTTTTCTCCTGATGTCTGATCATTACATAGAGATATAGAGAAAACTAAAAATAATGTTTGTGGAAAACCTTGCAAAGTGAGCTGTGAGGGGCTGGTTTAGCAACACTTCAGCAATATTGGTACTGCTGTACCTCCATCTTTCAGACTGCTCTGTCGCTGGTAAGGGTTTGTTCCAAGCTTTTCATTGCGCCTTTCTCTTGCGGGCCAAAGTTACTGCTCATCCTTAATAATGCTTTCTGGAACCGACTTAGTGTTGTTGACTTAGTGCTTCCTCCTCCCACGCCTCCCCCCTTGGAGAAATAGGAGTCATTTTTGACTTCTAATTTGTGTAAGTATTTACCTACTTTAGCTTTTTTTCCCCAGAGTTTTCTGGAGAAAAGGTGAGAGAGGAGAATTGTCTGAGCTTCAAGGCTTCCAGAAGCCCTGCAGTCCTATACTGGAGAAATACCCCAATGTAGCCCCACAACTTGGTGCTAGGAAGGCTCCTTTTTGAAGAGAGTGAAATGACTGCTTTGCTGTGGAGGAATTTAAGGTGTCACCCAGGAGCATGCTGCAGCTGTAGGGTTATCTGAAAGGCTCTGGGTGGGAGGCAGGTGCCGGCATGAACGGAGGTCTGAAGTGGAGACGACTCCCACAGATCTCTCTGGGTTGTTGTGTCTGCCAGGTGTGCCCAGGCCATCCTCGAAGCAGATGCCAGCCAGGTTCGCTCCAGGGACCCTCGCTATGAAGCCATTCCACTGCACTGGGCAAAGAACGCAGAGGTAAATAGAGCCAGCGCCCTGGCAAGGGCCCGGGCCGCCACTCAGCACCCTGGCAGCTGCATAGTTCCTTCCACCAGTGCCCTGTCCCTTTCCTGCATGCATGTGTAGAGCCTTGGAAGTGCCCAGCTTCAGCCAGCTGCCCAAAATGGAGTCCTGCTGCAGAGGTGGTTGGATGGATGTTTGATTCTCATTGCCCTGACCTGATCAGTGCTGCTTGTTGTGGGGATGGAGTGGTGGATCCTTGCAGTGAAATGAACTGACTGGCTCATCCTTGTACTCTTAGAAGTGTCGGCTCCTACCTTTTCTCTTTGCTGGAAGAACTGTAGCCTGGTTGCTAGACTCTAGTTACCCCTGGGGGGAGCTCTGCTCTCACTACCTGCCCGTTTCAGGGAAGGCTGCAGCAAATGGATGTTTTGACAACTGCAGAGGAAGTGCGAGGTAGGCACAGAGCTGTGGTGTGGGGGTTACTGTATGTCTCTTGCCAGAGATGGCCTGATGAGGGATGTGATAGGCAGTGCTGGAACACCAGTATGGAACTCATCTCAAGGAGAGAGCATCCCTATGGAAAGACCATTTCTCTTCTGCAAATCCCTCTGGGAAGTGTCTAGTGGAGGAACTGAGCAGACATAAGTCTGCTTGGCTTATAAAGAGGAGAAGGTCAAAAAGCAGACATTTTCCTCCAATCTGCAGGGATTTTGGCCCAGGTGAGGATTGCTTGATGGTGGTTTCCTCATGCCCCCGTTCTCCTCATTGAGCTTAGCTGTATAAAACCCCAAATATTTGAAAGCTTTAGCCAGGTTGTGAAAACCACCAGGGAGTTCTCTGCCTAGCAGTTGCATCCAGCGTGAGGCTTGCTCCCCTTCACCTGCTTTGCTCGCCCCTTTGCCCGTCCGAGCTCCCAGACGGGGGCCCTCACGGCTGCTGTTTCTCTCCCCGCGGGCGCAGCTGACGCGGCTGCTGCTGCAGCATGACTCCGAGGTGAACGCCGCGAGCCGCACCGCCGACACGGCCCTGCACGTCGCCGTCAGCAGGGGCCGCTTCGACTGCGCCATGGTGCTCATCACGCATGGGGCCTGCGCCAACGCCAAGGGCCAGGATGGCAATACGCCGCTGCACCTGGCCATGAAGGTGAGTTTTCTGCAGTGGCTGCTGGGGAGCAGGGAGATTTTTTCCCCTGAAGGGCTGAGGCAGTGGCACATTTCTTTGAAGTCCTGACTGTTTAGGTGGTGGGTGCATTTCTTTGGGTGATCCCCTATGAGTGCTTCAGCTAATGAGGAGGGAGGGAGAAATAATACAGCTGAGGGGAGCATACCCCTTGACTAAGCTTTCTTTTGTCCCCTAGCAAGACCATCTAGACATGATCAAAGCCCTCATTGTGTTTGGAGGGGATGTGGAGATCCCTAATGACTTTGGGGAGACCCCAGGGCTGTTGGCAGCGCGGAGCAGCAAAGGTGAGAGACGTTGGCAGCCCTGCAGAGGCTCCTGTCCCCTGTGTTGGCCAAAGCAGTGTCTTGGGGTAGTGACAACAGGCCAAACATGAGCAGCGCTTCTCCGAGATGCTCTCCCAGCTTCCAGTTGCTTGTAGTGTAGGCGCTTCCTGAGCTAGTGACTAGACTCTGTATTGTCTTTGAATTTCTCCTCTATGAGACAGAGATGAAAGAGGAAAAGCTGGCACATGTTCCTGCTCTTCAAGCTGTGGTGCTGGGCGCTGCAGGCCCGCAGCGGGAGGTGCAGTGCTGCTGAAGACCCAGGCATAAGCAAGCATGGGCTGTTCTTCAAAAGCAAGAAGTGTGTGACACGCAGCCTGGGAGCTGCCCAGTGCTGGGTGCCCCTGCTGGGTGCAAGGCCTGCTGCCTAGTCATAGGGGAGGGATATCCTGGACCTATTTTTCCCATTCCCTGAGTTATTCCAGGGGCTTTTTGAGGGTCAGTGCTGCTGTGGATTTGGCAGCACACCCTCCTCCCCTCCCTGGTGTGTGCATACACTGATTCTCTTTCTGATCTCTGTGACTCCCTCCTCGTCACCTAAGGTGCGAACCGGAAAGTGCTCTTAGACCTGCTGCAATCTGTAGGGACCGAACGCTGCCACCCACCCAACCCTGACTCCCCATGTCTAGCACCACCTGCGGCCTCCCTCTTCCTGGAAGGGCAGCCTCCCCCACGGAGCAACTTCAGCAGCTTAGGTAATGCCTTCCCTGGCCCTCCCTTGCTCTCCCCCCATCTTGCTTTGCAGTCCTCTCTCAGATCTCTTCTCCAGGCTGCCAGCATTCTGGGGGCTGTCTTCTCGCTCTCACTTTTTCGTGACTGTTCTCCTTCAGCTGTTGCAGGATTCGGGCTCTTCTCTCTGTTTTTTTCCAACTATGTAAACTCTGTGAACTGCTTTTGTTCTATAGGCGTGACACTGTGCAGCTATGTAAAGAGGAAAGGGAAAACAGATTTCCTCACCCCACTGGAAGTGGTGTAGGCTGTATTTGCCTCTATGCCCTTTGTCCACTAGATCGTGTACAGATGGGGAAGAGCTTGCTGGTCTTCCTGGAGGACAGCTCAGTGTCATATCAACTGGCACAAGGAAATTAGAAGTGTCTCATTCAGATCCTGGGGATCAGCTTGGAGAAGGAAGGGATGCAGTTTAAGGAGCAGTCATCCTGGGCACTGAGTTGACATTATGCATAGGAAGAGCCAAACTCAGGACATCTGGTTGTGTCGTAGCTCATGCTTTGTATCACCTATGCAGTTTGTGTGAATAAGCCCATGGGCCTATATTAGCTGTTTGGGATATCCTCCTCCAGCAAGCTCTGTAGCTCAGGCTGAGGCAGTGTAGGCAGTTACTGTGTGGGTTGTGTGGGTGAATCGAAAGGGGACACATGAGGAAATAACAGCCCCTTCTGGTCCAGTGCTTCTTTCAGCTTGGTGCTCTTTGGTGCAAAGGGCCCTCTTTGAGGCTAAAGAAGAAGCCTCCCTCAGCTCTGGAGTGTGTCTGTCTCCCCACATCCCACCAGAACTGTCTTCAGGCCATGGTTTTGTGAAAGTGCCTCCTCTAACTCTGACACACTGACAGAGTAAAGCCCTTTTTGACATGGACTGTGGCCCTTGAAGAAACTCCTTACCATGTTCCTGTGCAATTTATGGCCACGTTCTCATTCTGGGCACTAGCAGTATTTGACTTCTTCCCCTGTTTTTATTGTTGGTTGGTTTGTTTTGCTTTTCTCTTGGTTTCACAGGCCGGCCTCTCACCTAGGTCGGACTGGACCCCCACATGCGGGACGGCCTGGGCTTGCATCAACAGAGGGGTAGTGAGAAGCCACCCTGCCCCCAGAGCTCTCCTGCCTAGGTTACCTTGCAGGAGTAGGCCTAGGCTTTGCCCCATAGCTTGCAGTAAGCTGCATAGAGGGCATGCTGCTGGGCTCTGCCTTCCCTCTCACCTACCCATCTGCTTTTACAAATTCTTCTTTGCCAGTGCACCTGCAGGTGTCTGCCCTCCAGGATGGGGCTGCTTCTCTCTGGTGTGGCTTGAGTTTGGGGAGGAGAAGGGCAGGGTATCTGGTGGCTGTGGGTGAGACATGTCCCCTGCAGGGAGTTTTATCCCATGGAGAGGGGAGTTAAATGTTTTCTGTGTGATTATGGTAGAAGTCATTTACTACAGATGTGGGAAGTTCAGGGTATTCTGGGCAATTTTCTGGGGCAAAGGAGAAAAAATAAGAAATAACAGGGTTTTCTAATTCATTGTAATTTGGACTAATATCGCTTGGAAGTGCTTGCAAGAGGGCTCAGATAGCAAAGTGGTATCACTAGGATAAAAGTGATTCTTATGTCAACATTGCAGTGGTGGAATGGGTTTGCGAGGAGCATCTGGAACATAGTGGGAGTAAAGTAGGCAAGGTCAGGAGGAAGCCCTGTTCTGCTCTTTGCAATCCTACTGCTGCAGATGAAATGAAAACCAGTTTTGAGTCCCTTTCCTCTATAGCTGCTGTAAAGATGCCTGCATCTCTGTCTGTCTTGTGCACGCTCACTTTTTTGAAATCTTTATTTGTTTTTCCTCTTGCACATTCATGGCCCTGTAGGATACCAAGACCTTCTCTATGTTTCCACGGTGGTTGGACAGTTGTTTAAGACACCAGACTTTGTGGACTCACCCAGCGAGGGAGGGAGAAAGTAAGTAAGAGGCAGCTTGTGCATGGACTTCTGTGCAGCTTGCAGGTGAAAGCTGTGTATACGAATTCCTCCCCACCCACATGTTTCAGACAGCTGCTGTTATTTAGCATCCTTCAATACTGCATTTTTTTTGTGAGAATTTCCTCCTCCTCCCTGTTGTGGTAAGTCTCCATTCTTGTAAGCAAGTTCTGTTTCTGCTCACAGCTCTGGAGCTTCAGTGAAGCCTGAACTCAGCAGATGAAACCTGTGCTCCATCCCTCCCCTTTGCTACAGGTTACCACTGTTTTGGCTTAGTGATTCCTTATCTCCCTGTGCTGCCCTGATGATCATCCAGCTTTGCCAGCTTGTGCACTGCCTTGGCAGTGTCTCCACATCACCTGGGATGAAGCGAAGGGAGGGCTGGCACTGGGGTGGTCAGAGACCGGATTTGCTAGCTAGCATTTGCTGCTAGGGATCTCTTTTTGTTCACAAGGCAATATTCATCACGTGCAAGTCCCTTATTGCACAATGTTTCTAGCTTGCAAATGTCTCTAATACAGGGCAAAGTTAGAGATGTGAAAAAGATCAAGCAGTGTTGCCCCAGATATGATGCTTATTTGGCCATATTCAGGATGGGCCTACTTGGTTCAGTCCTACCTGGATCTGAGAAAGCACTGCTGGGTTTATGAATGAGCCGATTCTTTTGTCCATAGCAGCATTTTTGTTACTGCTCTGGTTCCCCCACGCTGTGGGTTGTGTTCCCATGTGCTGTACTGTGGTTTTGTAAGCAGTGCCACAGCCCCTGTGAGCCTTGTCTCTCTCTATGCAGACAAGACCGCCTCCTGTGCCTGGATGGAGGGGGCATCCGGGGCCTGGTGCTCATCCAGCTCCTCCTGGCTATCGAGAAGGTTGCGGGCCGGCCCGTTCGGGAGATTTTTGACTGGATCGCGGGGACCAGCACTGGGGGGATCTTGGCCCTGGCTATCGTACACGGTGAGGGCAGCGCAAGTGACGGGGCCCGTTTTCCCTTCCGTGGGGCACAGCGCTCCTCCGCCTGCGGGGAGCAGGAGATAGGAGTCGGAAGCAGCCCCAAGAATGCAGACTGAGGCTTCTTGCCCTGTTTAGAAGGGAAGGGGCGTTCATGAATGAAAGCCTGAGTCTTGTTTTTGTGCTTGCTTCTCATGTGAGCTGGTCTAGAGCAGCTTTCTGGCTTTGGGGAAGGTGTACGGTGCAGGAGTGCCGTTCTTCCCCCTCTCCAAGGTGGCTCTGCGGCAGGGTCTCCGGCACTCCGGTGGTGGGAAGCAAAGCTCTGATCTTGTCCTTTCTGTTTAATCTTCCCAGTGCTGCTGGGACAGGCAGCCAGGGGAAGGGATGGGACGGGGAACAACGCTTCCCGTTGTCCACTGGTTGTGGAAGGTCCAAGCTCTCTGATGCTCTGTTTGTTCTGCCTGCCTCTCCTGTCACTCTGTGCTCCTGCTGACGCTGTTGCCTGGTTGCCTGTCTCAGGGAAGTCCATGGACTACATGCGCTGCCTGTACTTCCGCATGAAGGACATGGTGTTCCGGGGGTCTCGGCCCTACGAGTCAGAGCCCCTGGATGAATTCTTGAAGAAGGAATTTGGGGAAAACACCAAAATGACAGATGTCCGAAAACCCAAGTAAGTCCTGCAGGGGGTGGCACTGATTGATGCTTTCCCAAGAGTACTGAGTTCAGCCTCTTAGAACAGATCTGGAGGAATGTGATGTGCAGGAAATTGGAGCCATAAGTGTGTTGTTTTCCATTTTATCCTTATTCTGTCATGTCCTGTCCCCCTAGGGTCATCGTGACCGGGACGCTGTGTGACCGGCAGCCAGCTGAGCTCCACCTCTTCCGCAATTATCCTGTCCCCGAGACAAAAATCTCCACAGAGTACAAGACCACGGCATCTTTCAAACCACTGACTCAGCCAGAAGGTAAGTGCTGGCATCCTGAAGTCCAGGTGGCTGACTGGTGAGGGTCCTTCCTTTGAGAACAGGACACTGATGATTTCTTTTCCTCTTGCTCTGAAAATCAGGGTCTCTCTGGAATGGCTAATCCTTGATCTTGACTTAGTAGCTTGATCCTAGAGGTGATTCTCTTTTCCTCTTCCCTCCTCTCTTGCCCCCTCTTATATTATGAATAGGGGCAGGCTGAGGAGATTCACTGGGAATGAAGTTTGCCAGAGGAGGTGAGTACATTTCCTTGCCTCCTCAGGAGCTGGCTAGTATGAAAAGGCTACGTAACTGAAGGCATGCAGCTGTCCTCAGCTTGCTGCTTTTTGTCCAGCAAACGTAACTGGATCACACTCATCGTAGTGAATTTGGCCCAGGTACATGGAAAGTGATGAGAACATCTTTTTAAAACAGAGTTGCATATCTAAGCAGAGCCCCTGCTGCTGGAAAGAAGAGGTGCAGAATCTTCTGAGATCACAAGCACCTTCCTCCTGGCCGCTTGGCATCGCACAAGCGAGTAGGGGATGCTCTTTGCCTGAAGTGACGCGGGAGATGGGCAGAAAGAGTCCCCTCTGCTGTTTTCTCTCTGCAGAGCAGCTGGTGTGGCGCGCTGCCCGCTGCAGCGGGGCAGCTCCCACTTACTTCCGGCCCATAGGCCGCTTTCTGGATGGTGGGCTCCTGGCAAACAACCCGACCCTTGATGCCATGACGGAAATCCACGAGTACAACAAGACGCTGATCAAGAAGGTGAGGGAAGTCCTGGCCCTGCGATCTGGCTTAAGGAGATTTCTGCTCCTTAAAGGCAGTAACTGCGCCCTGTAGCTGGGACGGTGGGAGATTTTTTCCCCAACAGATACTGAGCCCTTGTCACTGATGGAGTTGGATCATTTCATGGCTGTCTACTCCCAGGATTTTTCTGGGAGTAGAGTTGGATGTAGCTGCAACGTGCAGGTGGCTGTAGCTCGAGATGTGTAGCAAGGGGCAGGAAGGTGGGAGTGCTGCTTTATGAAGGCCCCTAGGTTATGCTCGTCTTGCCAGGCAGTCCTAAAGAGAGGAGATTGTGGGCTGAGTAAGAGGAGGCTTTTGAGCCTTTTGCTATGTCTTATAGAGCCTCCCTAAGTGTTCCACCTCAGTTGCTGATCTTTATAAGCACGTTTTGTTTGTCTGCAGGGGAAGAAGCAGAAGGTGAGAAAACTGGGGCTGGTGGTTTCCCTGGGGACCGGGAAGCCTCCGCAGGTGCCAGTGAGCTCCGTGGATGTCTTCCGCCCCTCCAACCCCTGGGAGCTGGCAAAGACCGTCTTTGGGGCCAGGGAGCTCGGCAAGATGGTGGTGGATTGTGTGAGTACCGGGAGGCAGGGAAGGGTGGGAAGGAGCCCTGTGTGTGCTTGTGAGCGGGAGCAAGGGTGTCCCATGCTTAGGCCCTTCCTTTGGAAGGAAACTATTTTCCTGGAACTACTCTGACCACGACCAGTTCAAGGAACAGCTGTAGTAGTTGGTGACCTGAGAACTGCTGGAGCAGGTGGGACTGAAGCCCTGCCTGCCTGGCAAGTGTTTCAGGCACAGGGAGGATGCGCTTCCCACAGCAGCTAACAGGCAGGAAGGGCTGTTGTCTGTGCACCCTAGGAAGTTAATTCATGAGACTCCCAGGTACTGCTTCCTGGAGGTGTGAAACATCATCTGAGCAACCTAGCCAAAAATATCAAGCCTCAGAAAGCAAAATCACTTGCCTTAAGGAAAGTTTTGTTACTGCCACTGTGAGAATAAGCTGGTGTTAGAAAAGTGAGAATGGCACTAGTAAAAAGCAGTACTTTGGCACCATGGTTAGGAATGTAATAGGTATATGTTCTTGCAAGCTTCAGAAAGAAGCTCATTGAGATGTTACAAATGAAAACAAGCGAATGAAAGCCAGAAAGATCAGAATTAAGGTTCTGGCTATAGATTTAATTCTGCTGCTTGATCTTCTTTCAGTTTCCTATAGCCAGAAAATACCTTGGAGGCTTCATCTGCCTCCCTTGTCTTTTATGTCAGGCCTCTGTGGGAAATTGTCCCAGGACAGCCCTGCAGCAGCTGTGGGCTCTCCTGAGATTGAGCTTGTGGAACATCAGTGCATGGAGATAGTACCAAGGAGTTGATCTGGATCATCTCAGTGGTTTCTTTAGGGGAATCTGCTCTTTTCTGTGCTGGGCATCTTTGCCAACCAGGCTGCCCTTGCTCCTGGCTCTCTCTTTCCCCGCGTGGCTTGTGCCGCTCGTCCTGGCGCCAGCGCGGTGTCTCGCGGCCGGGGCAGAGCAGTGTCACAGCGGGCTCTCACCACGCTCTCCCCCTGCAGTGCACCGACGCAGATGGCCCCGCTGTGGAGCGTGCCAGGGCCTGGTGTGAGATGACAGATGTCCCGTATTTCCGGTAAGAGCTTCCTTCCTGCGTCCTGCAGAGAGCTTTTTTTAGCCCTCTCCCTTCAGACCTGGTTGCGGCGTGAGTCATCCCAAATCCTGCCCTCACCAGAGGGTGGCCTGCCCAGACCTGTCTGAAATAGTGTCAGCTGCTGAAGCAGGGTTTACTATCAGTGGCATCTTGGTCCTTGAAGGAGAGGCAAGGCCATGGCCCTGCCCTGCAAGCCTCCCAGATAAAGGGGAAAGAGAGTCCTTGGGAGCAGGAGCCGGCGGTGTGTGTGTGTTTTGTCTCGTGCTGAGCGTGTTTTGCTGCCTTGTTGCTTTGGTGCCTGCCCAGCTGGTGATGCTGTCCTGGTACACACAGGTTGAGCCCGCAGCTGCACACGGACGTGATGCTGGACGAGGTGAACGACACGGTGCTGGTGAACGCCCTCTGGGACACCCAGCTCTACATCTACCAGCAGCGGGAGCAGTTTGAGCAGCTGGTGCAGCACCTCCTTGCCCGGTGACCCACCTGGAGCTGCCTGCTCTGCGCCCCTGTGTCACTGGAGTGGATGTGACTTGCTCTTGAACCAAGATGTTGGGGTGAGGGAAAGGATTACTACTAAGTGGGAGTTAATATTGTAAAGGCAACACAACGATACACATGCACATGTATTCAGGACAGCTGTGGAAGGCTCATGAGTGGAGGACTATTCTCATTGGGCTGTTGCTCGGTCTCTGGTGTCTGTGCTAGAAGCTCCCCTCAGTCTTGCTGCCCTGATGCGACTGTACAGCCCTTCCCTGCAGTTGTTGCTCCCACTTATCTTGTGATCCCACAGTTGGAGACTGTCTCCTTTCTGTGCAGCGCCTCTAAGGGCCCAGCACCACACACCTTTCCACATCACAAAACAGTCCAGTGCAGACAAGGCTTCGAGGATTAGTTTTCCTGCTTGGCCTAAGATGTTCCAGTGTGCGCGGTACAGGGATAAAGGGATTCTTCTTTCAGCACACTCTGTTTGAAGGGGAGTAAGAACTTTGCAACTTTCTCCAGTAGATCTGGACACAGCATAGTGCAACTGGCCCTCAGAGAAGGGGAAAACTTTTGTGAATTGGTTGTATTTGGTAACAACCTTTCCCCTCAGATGAGCTGGCAACCCAGGTTCTCATTGTGCCTCGAGGGGGGAACAGACCCCAGCAGAGGTGATGTCTGATGACTGTTTTGTGCCCTCTAACTTGTTATGATGCTTAAGAAGAGGGGCAGTATCTTAGCTGCACAGGGAGACTTGGGGGGTCACCAGTAAGTTGATAGTTTGTCTTTGTGCCTAAGGTGCAATTGAAATGCTCTGAGATCACTCCTACCAATAAACTGACCATATGATTTTTTTTTAACTTTTGCTGCTGAAAACCTCATCATGGCTGACTTCTGCATTACTCCAAGTTTTGCAGTGTTTATTAATGATTTATTTATCAAGTGAGTTCTGAAGAAGGACTTAGAAAAAGTGAAACTGTGAATTCTTAATACTTTGTTTTTGACTGGATGGAATAATGTTGTGAGCAGTGGTTCTGTGCAAAATTAACATGACCTGAAATAAACTCAATTCTGCTGTAATGCAGCCCATGTTTGTCTAGTCTCTGTCCATCCAGCAAGATCCCAACGGGACTCCAAGCTTGCAGTCTGGGTGTTTTCTACAGGTGGAAAAGAAAAAACTGGGGACCTTAAGGTGTGTAATGGTGCCCTTTATCTGGACTGAAGAGAGAAAGGACCTGTTCCTTAAGCCAGACCTGGGCCTGTTTCTGTTGTGTGGGTGCATTGGCTATCTTCCAAAATGCAGCACTTTTAAGGCTTGGCTTGTTGGTTGCACCCAGTGGAAGTGCTTTGGCCAGCTCTGCTCTGAGGATCCACCTCGCCTTAGGTCAGGCTTAAGAAGAAGCCCTGAAATCGCTCAGCATACAAATAGTTTGAGCTAGGCCTTTAGGTTTCCCTTGTCATCCCCAAAATGATTCCTGGAAGAGGTAATTGCTGTGACATTGACTGGCCTGGTGCCCCCTGCTACCTAGGGGCCATGGCTGACTGTGGGGACTGACTGAGTAATGAGCAGGACTAAAACTTCATTGCATGCCTCCTGATCTTTATTTTCACAAATGGCATTACAGACTAAAGGGGTTATTAATATGGAGGAAATATATATATATTTTTTTTTCCTCATGTGATGGAGGGGCTTGCTTTCTTGAGGGAAGGTGTCTTGGCAGGAATATTGAGTATAAAACTGCATTTTGGGGTGGAGAGAATAGACACTTGCTTCTGCTCTATCCCTGCAGCTTCTACTCCCCTCCCTTTGTAGGTCTATCTGTGCAGACCTTCTGGGATGACACTGTGCAGGATCCTGGCAGGCAGGGGGAGCAGAAAGGCTTGGATGCCAGCTTGGGTCTGAAATTAGGAAGCCTCAGTGAGACCAGGAGTGGGAGAGCGGCTCAGGACACAGAAGGCTGAGACTGCAAGAAATAGAGGGCAGGGGAGGAATTAAACCTATTTTGACCTTTGCTTACTTTTTTTTCCCCCTGCTCTTTCATTGCTGCCTGCGCTCTGAAGCTGACAGCGTCTCCCAGCTTGCACCGCCTGTGGGAGATGGGAGAGTCTCGGTGCAGAGCGGGGCTGAGCACCCTCCTCGGAGCGGCGGCAGCGCTGGGGCAGGAAGCCCTAAGGAGGTGGCGCTGGCAGGTGGCTGGCGCTGCAGGTGCCGGGACGGGCCAGGGGCGGCTGCTCGAGCAGCAATCAATAATTAAAGGGGGTGGTCACATGTCCTCGCTGGCTGTTGCAGGATTCCTCTCTCCACAGAGTCTGGTTACATCCAGAGATCAAGTTCCAACCTCCTGGCTGGTGAATTATTAAACTCCATCAGTGCTTCATTCCCTTCGTACCATGCACGCGCCTTCCTGCTGTCGTGCCTTGCCACCAAGGGACTTTTTCCATCCAGGCGGCACTGTGGAAGCAGGCTCCTCCGTGCCAGTATAACACCTGGCGCTCTCCTCCGCTCCTCGCTTCCGTGCGGGAGAGGAAAAAGGCTCGGGAGATGGAGCCGTCCTACAGATCCACCATCTCCATCTACAAGGTGAGTCCTGGCACCGAAGGCTGCTCTGGGCTGCCAAGGGGAGATGGGCAGTCAGGAGGAAGAGCTGTTTGCTGCAGAGGGTCCCGGGGGTGGGTGGTGAGGTTTGGATGCCTCCCTGGGCAGGCCTGGAGCAGCTCCCGTGGGCTGCGTTGGGGAGCAGAGCGCTGGTGGGAGGGGAGCGCAGTGCAGGGCTCACGGCACATCCAGGAAGACGTTGCACTACCTGGATGGCTTGGACACAGCGTGTTCGGAGAGGGTAACATGCCTGCGTTGCGTGTACGAGGCAGGAGTCAAGCCAGCTGTTTTCCACTGTGCAAGAAGGAGCGGCCGTACCTCGCTGACACTTCCCTGTGCTGATCTATGTTCCAGCAAGGCCGCGAGGTCTGGGAGAAGGCAGAATTCCCTATTCCAGCCTCCACTGTCTGTCTATACTTGCTGTGTCGTAGGCAATAAAAAGCTTTGATATGACAGATAAAAGCTGAGATCCTTGTTTAAAACAGCCCAGCCCATCTCTTATCTGGAATCTGGTGATGTAGAAAACCCTAGTCCAGAAGATGACACTTTCATCCCTGGATAAGAAGCATGAGCCGTCGCCCAAGCAGGCTCAGGGGGAAGGGTTCCTCCTGGAGTCCCCTTGCAGTTAACCCCCACCTGCAGTGAGCATGGGGAGATGCAGCAGGCCTTGGAAGAAAGGATCTTCAGGGGATGATGTGGCTCCCCAGCGCACTGCCTCCCTCTGTCACTGCTCCGCTGCTGGCTGGAGAGGACTAGAGGCAGCCAAAGGTCTTAGTTATCTCCAACATGCGGGGTGCATTTGCATGTGGCCAACTGCTGCCATGGCCGAGGGAGCTCCCTGAGTTCCTGCTGGCCCCAGACGCCTTGCAGCAGGAGGGCATCATCAGCCTGCTGAGGTCCTTGGAGCACGGGGCAGACTGGGATTAACCTGCTTCTGCTTGGCTAGAGTATCCTGGATGAGTTCAACCCTGCGCTGGAGAACCTGGTGTACCTGGGGAACAACTACCTGCGCGCCTTCCATGGTGAGTGCTGTCCTGCACGGCCCAGGCCCAAGACCCAGCTGCTCTGTCTGTCCTGGGTATCCTCTGTTCATCAGGAGGGGGCACTGTCACCTGGGAAAGGTCACCGGTCTCCCCTTGCGACATGTCCTGAGCTGCTGTAACGCACTTTTATTCTGCTCCAGGACCTGTTATTGCTGTTAGGTGCAGAGGGGGAGAGATGGGGTGGCCCTGCTTTTTTGGGGGCTGGTGAGGCTGAGAGACAGACTGTATCCTTAACCTCCCTGCTTCTCTACTTGCAGCGTTATCTAAAGCAGCCGAAGTCTATTTTAAAGCAATTGAGAAGATTGGGGAGCAAGCGCTGCAGAGCTCCACCTCACAAGTGCTGGGTAAGGGTCATCCCCTGCCCTGGGATGGGTTCTTTGGCATTGTCCCTTAGCTTCTACGTTTTCAGGTGTGTTGGGAGGGAAGAAGACAGATCCTCTACATGGTTACTCACAGTGCCAGGCCCTGTTGAGGCAGCGAGAATGAGATTTATTGTGTGCAGATTGTGTGAGAATTATCAGGGTGCAGAGAGCAGCGTGCTGCACTGTCTGTTGGACTTTCACACCTGTATATCAGGCTGTTGAATCCCATGCTGCTGGCATGGCCCCGTAATGGCCACTTTGCTCTACCTCTGTGGGAGCACAAGGAAGCGACTGGTATTTTTATATCATCTTCTCTCTCGTTCCCTGAAGGTGAAATTCTGGTGCAGATGTCCAACACACATAGACTCCTGAACTCCGATTTAGACGTTGTGGTGAGTGGCTTTCTTGGGAGCTGCTGCAGGCAGGGAAGAGAAGGAGCCGTGACCCACAGGCTGCCAGTGTTTGTCCAGCTGCCCCATCGTCTGCCCTCTCTGCCTATTCCAGACTCGGACCTTCCACGTGGACTTGCTGCAGCACATGGAGAAGAACACCAAAATGGACGTGCAGTTCATTAGTGTGAGTGATGAACTTCCCTCCTCAGCCCTGCTTGTCTCCTTCTCCCCTCAACCCACAGCCTTCTCTTGAGCTCCTGAGGGGTTTGCCCAGATTTCTAGAGCTGGGGGTGGTGGGGAAAGGGCTTTTCTCCCTCTACCCTCATGGGCCATGCAGCTCTGCTCTAGCTGAGAAGGGCAGGTGGCTCTTCCCTGTGTGGTGGGACTTGCACAGCGCTTCAGTAGGGCTGAGGCACTCAGGTACTGATCCTAGAGCTTCTGACCTTTCCATTCCACAGCTTTACATGAGTTTGGGTCCTCCTCTATGTTGGCTTATGCCATATTGTGGGCATACTGGCTATGCTGGCACGAAGCATCACAGACAGAGAGGCCCAGGACTTGTTCCAGTGCGGCAGGAATGGGAATCTGGTTCTTGCTCCATAATCTTGAGGCTTGACAGTGCTGTAAAGCCCTTCAAAATAAAGAAGAAAAAGAAAGGGGCTGGAGTTGTTTTCTCTCTTTCTCTCTCTCTCTCTTTCTCTTTCTGTCTCTCTCTCTCACCCTCTCTTTCTCTCTCTCTCCCTCTCTCTCTCTCCCTCTCTTTCTCTCTCTCTCTCTCTCTTTCTCTCTCTCTCTCTCTTTCTCTCTCTCTCTTTCTCTTTCTTCCAAGGAGTTCAGGTAATGTCTGCTTTCAGGGAGGCATTAAATAATCTGTCACGCACCATAGCGGAGCCACCCCTGTGCCCCAGCAAGCCTGGAGCCCTGGTTCCTCACCGTGCCTGGTTTCTTCCTGGCAGGAGAGCCAAAAGCAGTATGAGCTGGAGTACCGGCACAGAGCCAGCAGCCTGGAGAAGTGCATGACAGAGCTGTGGAGAATGGAGAGGGCTCGTGATAAAAAGGCGCGGGAAATGAAGGTGAGCCGTGATTGCACTAAGCATAGCAAAAAATGAAGCTGATTATTCTGCCAGAGCTAGGGCTGATTTCTGAGCAGCCTCATCCTTCTTTGGAAGCCAACGGATTTTTTTTCGCAAAGTTCAAAAGGTGGTGGGTTTTCCTGGACAGGAGGAACCTCCTTTTCTGCACATGCTCTTGACCTGTGGAACTCATTTGTGTAGAATCTACCAAACCTTTACCTCATTGAGCAAACTTAAATGTGCAAGGACCTGGTCCTGGCCCTGCTGTGCTGCTCCAGCACTGCAAGTAGATTGGGAAGCTGGTAGACGTGACCACCCCTTCCAATCCTTGCCCCCCTGCGTGCCTAGCTGAGCTCACTGACAGGTTTCTGACGACCTGGCCCTCCCTCTCTTTTCCCTGCCGTGGCCCAGGAGAACGTGATGCAGCTGCGCTCGGAGATGCAGGCGTTCGTGTCCGAGAGCCAGAGAGCTGCTGAACTGGAAGAGAAGCGCCGCTACCGCTTCCTGGCTGAAAAGCACCAGCTGCTCTCCAACACCCTCCTCCAGTTCTACAGCAGGGTATGGCCTGGGGGGTCGGGGGGCTGGAGGGGATGGCAGGCAGGAGGACCCTGGCGCTGGGCAGCCCTGTGGGTGAAGGGAGAGTCTAAGCACGGACTGGGCAGGAAACTGCTGCATTTCTTGTGGTGGAGTGTAGGCTGGCTGTCCTGGGCTGTGGGAGAGGAGGCTGGGGCCAGAGCAGGGGAGGGCAATGACTGGGTTTGCAAGGGGACAGCTGTGTGTGAGTGATGGCAGAGGAGGAGTGAGGTAGGTGTTTGTGGCAGCAAGTCATCTTTGGGCGCACAGGGGGTCCCACTGGAGGGTTATGTGCTGGACACTCCCACAAACTGAACTGTGGAAAGACACGGTCCCTAATTTAATCCATGTGTCAGCAGCCCTTGGCTCCCTCTGTAGCTATTCCGCCCCAGACCTTCAATCAGCGCCTCTCTCCCTCTCTCTCCCCAGGCCCGGAGCATGATCCAGGTGAAGGTGCCGCAGTGGAAAGAGCAGCTGGAGGCCACTCGCAACCCCTCGGGCGGCCTCCTCACCGCTTCCCATGGCCAGGGCTACCCATCAGGCCGGCTCACGCCCAGCCACCTCGAGATGGTGAGAGCAGGCAGGCAGCCCCTGCCTCAGCGCAGCCAGGCTGGGGCTGCCCCTGCCCAGCTGCACGGCAGAGGGCAAGCCCAGTCCTTGGGGCTGGATGTACGTGGTGCTTGTGGCCCTTCCTGGGCAAGAATAAGGGAAGCATGTGTCTAGGCTGCAGTAGTGGAATATGCTGGGTTTTGTTTTCCAAGAAGGACTATGTATATCTCAGAACCTCTCTCTCATGACATATCCTCTACAGAGTTTGCATTTGACCTCCTCTCCTTCCAACAGCCCCAGAGACCCCTTGAGGATTTTGTATCTCCCATGATTGGGAGTAGATCCAGTGTCTTCTCTCAGGAGCCTCCAGAAATGAGACTGTCTCCTCAACCAGATCCCCCCAGGCAGCTCCTGCAAAGGACACCGTCTGTCGGTAAGACCCATGTTCATCAGGAGCAGCCTCTGTAAACAGCCTGGGTTGGGTTTGGGAAGGATCACAACTCTCCATCAGACTGCTGAGACACTGACCAAAGTGGGGGGTACTGAGTTCAACCCTTCAAATCCATGCAGGACAAGGCGAGCTTCCCCAGCAGCGTGTGTGAAAGGTGGAGAACCCACAGATGTGCAGCCTTCAGGGCTCCCTAGACCAGGATGGCTGGTTCTCAGTGGAGTTTCCTTTTGCGAATGTGTATTGCCTCAGTGCTACTGGATTAGACATTATGACCCATATTCCCAGCTGCTCTCGCAGGGCCAGGAAGCAGCCCATCCACCAGTCACCGGAGCAGGCAGTGCCTGCGCCCTACATGTTTGGCCAGAGAGGGTGTAATGCAAAGCAAGGGGTTTTCAGCACGAGTTGACTTTCTTCTGCAAGACCAGTGTTTAACCGTCTGTGTCTTGCTTTCTCCCCCAAGAGAAAGCCTGTAGAATATCTTGTAGATTAATTACTGCATCAGGGAAGTGATGGTCCTTTCCAAGCAACGTGAGCCTTGCAGAATGTTGAACTTCAGCTAGACTCGCCTGATGCTTCACCTCAGGTTTGCTCCCTACTGGCCGTACTTCCCGCTCTGGTTCCTTTGGGGAAGGCAGCAGCAGCGAAGGCAGGAAGAGAAGCAACATGGTGAGAGTACAGGCTATTGTGCCCCATGCCACGGGTACCAACCGGACCCTGCTGCGGTTTGACCTCGGGGACGTCATCACAGTGCTGATTCCAGAAGCGCAGAACGGCTGGCTTTATGGCAAGCTGGAAGGCTCCTCCACGTAGGTGACTTATGTGCTATAAATTGGTCTAGTGGGCTTATACAGACTTGTCAGGTCCACAGCCTGCAGACCTCAACAGGAAATGGCCTCCTTTCTCCCCGCCCAGCGAGGCCTGTGTTGCTGTGCCATGCTCAGCATTCCCGCCGTGCCACGACCATTGACCTGGTTGACTCTCAGAGCAAGGAGAGGTGCTGGGGTCGGGTGAAAGCAGGATGTGCTGCCCGAGAAGGCCCTATGGAGGCTAGGGAGGAAAGCCAGCAACCCAGTGACCCCTCTCCAGTCTTCTTTAAGTGATTACTGTCATGGGACCCAGCTTGGGCCATGTCCTGCTGGAGTTACCCGAGAGGCCTGATGTTTCTCAGTTCACACGTCAGCTGCTGCTGCACCTTCCAGCACAGGCAGTGTATGGAAACTCCTGCACCCAGCATTTACTGAATTACTCCACAGATACGTTGCTGGCCAACACCTCTCTGCCAATCCTGCTGTTTCATGTGGGATCTGAGCATCATGGTCTGCAGTGAAGTTCACAACACTTGGGGGCAATATGAACAACAGCAATCTTTTTGTTTTTTGAGGGCTGCATTTTGCTTGGGGGAAGGGGATTTTCCCAATCTTCCTTGTGTTCTGGGCTTGAGTCCCTTATGACTGCTTACAGTGAGAGTGTCTCTGTCTGGACTGTGCTAATCTGCATTCCAGAAGCAGTGATCTTGCTCAACCCCTGTGATAAGGAAACCTGCTCCAAGTATGTGTAGAAAGCCCTGAAGGAGGTGAGAGAAAGGCTAAGCTATCAATCAGCAGGGGATTTGCCTCATCTGCCTTGCTGAGCAAATATCTCTGTGTTTGGTTATTGGGAGTCCAAGTGCTGAAAGTGATGCTGTCTGCTAGACACAGGACAAAGGTCTTGATGGCTTCTCAAGGACTGTCTTTTCACCCTGAACTCTATCGAGGGTGAAATACATGCTGAAACACTACCACATGATGTAGCTGTAGTAGCAACACAGACAATGTGTAGGGGGGGTATAGATCAGTAAGATCTTCAGATGTGTAGGATCTGAAGAACCACAAAGGTTGCCTGGAGCTCATTTTCTTCTCTGTTTTTGTGCTCTAGATGCGGATGGTTCCCTGAAACTTATGCCAAGCCTCTAGAGGATACAAGGGACTCAGAGGCACCAGCCACCAGGTAATAGAGTAACTGGCCAGGGAGAAATTGAAATGCCTCCTTGCTGGTCTGTCGCATCAGTGGAGTGCCTGTGGGGTTGTGCCTGCTGGAGAGCTATAGCTCCATGCTGGAGCATTTGCAGATGGTCTTGTAGGCCATGCCCTAGACATCTCACAGGCTTACCCAAGATGACTCCACCAACACGGGCAGTATCCTCTCAAAGCTGGCTCAGCGCAAGCCTCTTCAGAGAGGTCACATAGAGACAAGCCATGGCTAGCACTGTGTTCACTGTCGTTTCCTGCTCTACTCTGACTCTCACCCCACTGTCTTCTCTTCTTGTCAGGTCCTTCCCCCTCCGAAGCAGTCACAGTATGGATGACATCCTGGACCGTCCCAGCACTCCTTCCTCTAGCAATTACTGGCCAACCACTACCCAGGCCCATTTGCCGAGCCCACCTCCCACCTCAGTGGGTACCAGCAGTCACCAGAGTAGGGGAGCAACCCCAGCTGGTTCACATTCGAAGGTGAGTGTGGGAAGGGTGACCAGTGTGTGTGGAGACAGACATATCTTCCTGTCAGTGCTGACTTTCACCCTTCAAGTCACACCTCTTCCACGTAGCCCTGCTGAGAAAGAAAAATGACTTCCAAGGGTTCATGTTTGTCCTCCTTCCTTTTGGGCTAAGGGGTTCTGTTAGCACTGCTCTTGCTGGCCTTTCTCACCCAATCTGTGCCCCTGTTCTGGTGGCCCTTGACAATCAACATCAGTGCCTGGCTGTCTTCCCCTGAGGACTGCTTTTGTGCCTGTAGCCCTCTTATTTCTCTCTCTTTTTGCTCACCAGGGGCCCTTCAGTTCACTCCTTTTCTCCATGACCTCCCAGCCTGATTTCTGGTGGCTCCGAGGCAGCACTTCTTTCTGCTAATAGTAGGACCATGGAATGATCAGGCTGGACTGGGAGGGGGTGACCAGCTAACAGAGATGCCATCCTTCTCCCCTCAGAGAATGGAGAGACGCCTTGTAGGGCACCTCTTCCAAGTTCAAAGAAGGGCTGAGCTGGGTTGGGTGCTGGCAACCAAGGATGAGAAGGAGACTGACTGTGAGCTATGCCTATATGCAAACATCCAAGAGAGAAGTAATTATTAACAAAGCTGCTTTGAGGTCATAGGTAGGAACAGGCAGCCTCCAGTCTGGTACTTACTAATGGTATGTTAGGTGGGAAACACTTGACCTATCGCTGCTGCCAGGGGAATTAACTGGTTGAAGATGAGAACATGAGGGAGAGCAAAAATGTTACTTCTCAGTCTTGTAAAAGGATGAGAAGGGTGCCAGACCTGCTCACTGGTTCCAAGTCACTGTGACGTTGAAGGCATCTGTATGTCTGAAAGAACTTTTTTTTTTCTTTCTTTTTTTTTTTTTTTTTACTTTTACATCTTGTGTTGTGGTTTCAGAAGGCCTTGGACTGTAAAGCATGGAGACCCTCTAGGTCAACAGTGACCCTCTAAGTCAGTGGTTGCCTTCTGGCCCCAGAAGCAAGCTGGTAGGGATAGATCTAGATATTAGCAATGAGCCTGCAGAATACAGTGAGAGAGCAATTTAGCCCCATTAGAGGTCTGGAAAGTCTGAGCTTTGTTCTACACTTCTGTCCAAGACATCCTCCAATTTAGCTGTTTGACTTCCCCAGTCAGAATAAAATAATAAAAGTAGCCACACATGACCTTCTTGTGTGCTGCCATCCTTAAAACCAATGTTTTAACAGGTCACCACAGCTGTCAGTGATTTCTCACTACACACTGGCCAAGGATAAAGGACCACAGGGCTCAGCTCTGTCGGGCTGGTCCACATTTGAGCAATATGTGCTGCAGAGTAAGGTGTTTGCACAGTGTAGCACTGCAGTTTGTGGATTGCAGGAAGCCGGCGAGGACACTGAAGATGAAGTCATTACCAGGGTGTGCGTGCAGTGTGAGGGGGGCATCTCTGGCTGTGCTGGCAGGGTGACATGTAGGTCAGACTGTTTGCTGTGCTCTTCACACATGACACTTTTGTGATCTGGAGCATCTCCTTTCTTCTCCAAGGCAGAGACAGATGTCCATGGGGAAGAGGGAGACTGTGGTGTAGGGAGCTCCCTCACCACAGAATTCAAGGTATTCGTTATCTGCAGCTGTGAATTGTGAGACTTCACAAAACATGAGTGAATAAGGAGTCAGAGCCCTATAAAGAGGACTTGGGCTCCTAACTCACTCACGTGTTTTATAAAATCTTCCTCCATGTGTGCAGTGTATCCTGACCAGGTTTTCTCTCTCTTATCTTTCCCACCTCAGATCCCCACCAGTAGCTTTTTTGGCTTTATTTATTTATCTATCTATTTATTTTTATTTGTTTCCACTGCAGAAATCAGGAGTGTGGGACCAGCCTCCCGAACTCTTCCCACGGTAAGTCAGGCATGGGATTGAGCTCTGCGATGAGCAAATATGGGGGGGGAATCATTGCTATTTTTATTCAAACTATTGGATTACACATGTAATTACAAATGTGGGAGGAGTAGGGAAATGTCTGAAAGAAAAACAGTTTCCATCTTTCAGGACAGGAGGGAAAGGTAGGTCATTCTAGCATCTCCTGGCTGTTAAGGCGTTCTCTGACCTCTTGTATTAAGAGGCAGGAAAATCCCAAGATGGCCAGACCTGCAAGTTCCTTCCCTCCCATTCTGGAAGAGCCAGAATAGCAGCTCACGGTATGAGCATTGGCCAAATTGATTTTGTACTGCTCTGCCTACTTGGAAATGGCTGGGGGCAGCTAAGGCCGTGATGAGTCAGGTCTATGGATATGAGACTTGCCATAAATTTCCAATTTCCTCTGCCTCTCCGTATGTTCCAAAATTGTGCTGTGACCTCTTTCTGCTCCCTGACTTCTCGTTTGGAAGATCAGAGGCAAGAGGTGTAGAGAGTGCTACTGCAAGGGACAGCTTTATTGATATGATATGGCCACCCCAGAGAAAGGGCAAGGAACCTAAGATACCACCCTGGAGCTTGTATCAAAGTGTGTTAATGAGGAAAAACGCACACTTGGCAACCAGCTTGAACTCACATTTTTGGCATGGAGGTGGCAGGCGAGCAGGACTAAATAGCTTTTGCGTGGTTGGCAGGTCCCCTGAGTGGTCTGTGCAGATTCCTAATGGTTGCCTATTTCCTTTCCCCTTTCAGAGGCACCAACCCATTTGCCACAGTCAAGCTGCGCCCCACAGTCACCAATGACCGCTCAGCGCCCATCATCCAGTGAAGAAGGGCTGCAGACAGCAGAGAAGAGAGCGGGGAAGTGCAAAGACAGAGAAGTGACCTTCTGTGAACCGGCTGGACAGCAGCTTAGTGCTGCCACTCATGGAGTGACCTCTCTCGTCGCCTCCCTGCCCTCTTGGACACGGGGCTGCCTCTTGCCTGACTGGCCTGCTTTAGCCAGCAATAGGCCCTTGCTGCTTTTTGGATTGCCTTCCCCTGTGTGATGTTGTTGTAACTGAGTGGAAGAAATCTGATGTTACTGGTGCTGGTGGCCTAAGAGGAGGGGATGATGGAGGTCTGGGAGCTGAAGGGCCATATGGGTAATATCACCTGTTATCATCATGGGGCAGCACCTGCAGGAAGACAGAGACAAAGCTTTGCTCGTCCTGCTGTGGCCAGAGATGAGCACTCATGGAATAGCCCTTTTGCTATTGCAAAATAAACACCATGGTGAGGTATATAGGAGCCAGACATTGAGTCCATCTGAACGGATGTGCAAGCACAGCTCTCTGCTCTTGGCCCCTTTGGTGTCTAAGTCGGTTTACAAAGGCATCTCCCTGCTTCTCACCTGGACAGCCTCAGCGGCAAGGTGGTGGGCCGTGACAGTCCAGATTCCTTGCCTTGCTTTCATTTGATGGCTGTAACCAAGGCCGCCTTGAAATAAAATGAAGAATGCTGTGTCAGCAGCGATGCATGCGGCTGTCTGGGAGCCCAGCCCAGGGGCTTCTGCCTATCCAGGTGCTGCCGGCAGGCATGCAGCAGTCCCAGCAGGCCTTGGTGACCCACAGCTGGCCCCCACCCTGTGCTATCCTACCACGGGAGGGCAGCAAAAGCTCATTTCTTGGCGTAAAATGGAGGGCCCTTCCCCACCATGCCAGGACAGCTGCTGGGCTTCAGGCATGAGGAAAGGCCTGGCAGCCATCTTCTCTGCTTCCCCTTCACGGAGCTGCGCGCCCCAGGGATGCCCTGGGCCGCCCTCCGGCGTGGTGGGGGGAAGAAAGTGCTCCCCACGCTGGGCATCCAAAGAGCCCCTCCAGCCAGGCCATGGGCATCGAGGGGCTGCCCCACCAGCACCACATGGGTGCTGCGGCAGCCCTTGTGGGAGCGGAGGCACAGAGGTGAAACAGGGCGTGAAAGCTACTGCGGAGCAGGGTGTGAAAGCGGCAGTGACTGCTTTAGCCGATTAGCCGTATTAATAGAAATTAAACCCCAGGTGCCAGCACTCCAAAGCCCCCACATGCTCCTCGCTCCCTGTGCCGCGTGCACCCCTTTCCCGCTGCCAGGAATGCGCGGCAGAGCGGACAGGGCAGCATGGGGCCAGCTGGCACTAAGAGGCTTAGGCGCTTAAAACAGGGGCCTTTCACTTGTGGGACATGCGCACGCCCGGGGCTAGCTCCTACCTGTGGGCACAGCTATGAGGAACCCTGACCCCTCTGAGACCCGAAAGGAAAAGGGGATTCTGCAAGTGTAGCAGGTGACTGGCTCATCCCTGGCCAAATCCAGACTGGGGCACCAGGCCTGATGCATGGCAGCTGCTACGGTATATGTATTTTATTTATATATTATATATCATATGGAGGATTTAGCATCAGCAGGCGTGTTGGCTCCCACTGCTTCCACTGGGACAGGCTGGATGCCCTGCTAGGGGAGGATGGCCATGACCCGACTGATGCTCCTGATCACAGCAGGAGGGTCCTGATGACACTGTGCTGTCTGCCCCCCAAAGCAGGTCGGCTGGGTCCAGCCCTGACTGGCCCTGCAAGCTGCATCCGATGGCACCTCCTCAGTTGCTCTACCTTGCGTGCCGGCTGGGCTGACTGCTGGGCACACATCCTGCAGCCTTGACCAAGCTGCTGTCATAAAACCATTCCAACTCATCTGGCAGGTGGCTAGGGAAGTGGCTTGGGAATTCCATGAGTGCCTTAAAAACAGAGAGCCTGGAGAGACTGCAAAAAAACAGCGGCCTTCTTCCTTTTTTTCCCTCTTGCTAACATAGAGGCCCATCTTGTACTCAGGGTTCTGATATTAAAGCAGTGCGCAATACCCTGCAACTCCTTGCTGCATGTCGCCTCGTGTCCTCTGATGCAGCTTTTTCTCGCTGTGCTTTCGCTGCTGCTCCAGGCCCACCACCTCCTTCCCTGCTCCCCTCGCTCCCGGCTCGATAGCAGCTTAGTTCATCGCAGACATTCCCCCCAATCCGTTATTTCCTCCACCCTCCTGTGCACCTGCCTGCTGTGCGCTGTTCTGGTGGGGCAAACAGCAAGGAGCCCTCTGATGGGCGCCCGGAGCCGGGCAGCGGGATTACCAGGGGATTCGGGCTGAGGCAGGCAGCCACCTCCTTCCCATTGGCTGGAAAAGCCTCTTAAAAGTAGAGAAGTGCTTTTGCCCGCTCAGCACCTGACAGGCTTTGCTGACTTGAAACCGTAAGCGGCTGCTGACCCACATTGGCGCTGCGAGTGCTGTGGGGCACTACCCACCGGCTGGGCTGTGCCTACGGCAGGCAGGGGGGTCCCAAGAGCAGACTGGGGGGACAATCTCCCCGAGCGGGGGACAGTGTCAGAGCCTGAGCTCAGCAGGTTGCAAGGGGGATTAGCTCCGAAGAGAAAGAGCAGGGTCACCAGAAACTTTTTGAAGGGCAACAGATTCCTGCAGGCATCAGCCTGCACCTGATGGACAGTGCATCCACCATGGAGTCAGCCGTGCCATCTAGCTAGGCACCCTCATCCAGAGCTGGGAAGCGCTGCCAGGATCCGTGTGCCAGGAAGGGGAAGGAAG
>NW_010588314.1:584312-595782 GCF_000705375.1 Tinamus guttatus | reverse complement strand
CCTGTCGAGGGATCAGAAACTCAACAGAGCAGTACAATGAAGGCAGCTCATGAAACCACCCAACACGGAGTGCCATACTGGCCTGGTTACAAATTATCAGGTAATAGATGACATTTGCAGGCCCTATAAAATTATTTTAACTCACTTGAGGGTGTGGAGACATGAAGGAAAGAGCTTCAGTCCAGATGCTCTCAAACAGCTCTAAATGATGAGCAAAATGAAGCTGATGTAAGAAAGTTTTAGAACAGACATGGGAACTGAGCAGGGAGACAGTAAAGCTCATGGGGCTAGACCTGGTCCCATCATGGCTATCAACACCCTTCTTAGCTCTAATTATGAGATTATGAGTCTGTCACACTTTCGACTCAGTTTAAATTCCTATTCAAAGCCATTTAAAATAAACCTCCCAAATCAGACTAGGCATCACAGCAGATCCCAGCTGTGAAGCTCTGGGAAAATGAGAAGCAGCAGGCATGGTCACGGAATCCTGTAGTCTTTATGTGTGATCCCGCTCCCCGTCTCTGCAAAAAGAAAAAGGAAAGATCACTATTCGTGTTCCCTTCAACCAAGCAGGAGTGCAGCTCCTTTCCAATTAAAGTGAACACTGCTGTCCTCCCAAGCCAGCTTTTCCTTAGTTACCTAAGAAGTTCATCTTCAAGAAGCAGCCTACAGCTTCCCAGAGGTCCAAGGCCACAGGTTGAACACAACTGACCTTGTTAGTGACAAGCAGGTAACTAGAAAAACAGCCCCTCTGTTTCCTTGCCAGCACACACACAGCATTTCCCACTAAGTCTCCCATTCCTTTAACTTGTCTCAGAAAAATACATAAAAGCTATTACAAAAGCTCGCTACAGACTATGTAGTGGAAGAGGTATCAGTCCTCTTCCTTCCCGTCCTTGCTCAGGGAAGAGCCCTGGTTAGGATGAAGGCTACCACTTCAGGAGGAGGAGTTTTCCTGGTAAAACCAGACCACCTCCTGCAGCCCCAGGATGCAGGGCTCACCCCAGCCCTACATCCCCTCAGTCAGATGTTTCTGAACCTTAGAGTACCTGTCTCTGTCTGGGGTCTTTTATCAAAGAGGTATGAGCATACCCATGAGCAAGGAAGACAGCTGCAGGGTGAAGTTATAGCAGAAACTAGGGCTGTTCTCCTGCAGTATAACTCCTGGTAGGGTGCTAAGGCTGCTGGTTGTCAACTTCTGCCAGTCTAGATTTTTTTTTTTTTGTCAATCTCCATTGCCTTCTGCATTGCTTTGGTGGCTTTCAAGGAGGGTCCACTGAGGCATTTTCTCTGTTCCTCTCAACTCCTCTGTATTTTGGTACGACAAACAGCTCTGAAAGCGGATTAGGGACTTAAATATCAGCTCAAGCTTGTGATGCAACAGCTGAGCTCTGTGCAGAAGCTGGTCCTGGAGCAGCGTAAGGAAACCTGGTTTTCAAGGCTGGTGGTGTTCTAGTGGGAGACTAAGAGGCAGAGCAGAGAAGCTGGTATTCGGTGGATAGAGGGCCTTGCTACAGCATTTATAATCCTGCCCCTGTGGAAACCTGTGAGGCAGTGACCACCATGTGGTGTGGAGAGAAAACCATGACTATGATCATGAAAAAAAATGATCCCCTTCCCCCCATTATATTTTAATCTTAAAACCAATGGATACAGAGCAATCAAATCATTAAAGAAAACTCTTAGAGGAACAGGAAACAAAATGACACATTTTTTCTTTATTAGAGACAATACTCAGTACATTAAAGTCTATTTAAAGTCTTCCAGAGCAGCTAGACCATGGGTGACTTTCTTCCAGGCACCCAGAGAGGTGGCAAGGCTCCAGAAACAAATCAAAAACAAAACAAACATCTCAATCATAAATTAATGCCCTTAAATAGCTTCTCTCACTACCACTAGAATGTAATGACAGAGAAGTCAAAACCCTTGCCTCAGAGAACCACACCAGTGCTGACACTGGTATTGCCTGCTAAAAGAGAAAGCTGCCATCTGGATTTGGGATCAGCCCACAGAGATGGAGGGAACAGATTAAAAGGAAGGAGAAAAGACAAAGCTTCACTTACCTTCTTTTTCCTTTCCCTCTTTCCTTTGTGCTGGGCAATGGGACATTGGTTACTGGTTCTGGTCTGGCCCAAAGGCAGCGCAAAATATTTGTGCAGAGAAGAGCATAGAGCAGTATCCTGCTCAACCCTCTGAACCGAAAATCTCTAAGTGCTCACAGGCAACGGTCTTCTCTGCTCACAAGGCTTCCGTCTCTCCTGTCTAGTTTAAGGCTAAAATATCTCCGTTGTGGTTCGAAGGCTGTCCTTCTTGGCACTTGCCCCAGGAGAAGGGCATGCAAGACTGACTGCAGCACATCTTGCCACTGTTCACTGCAAGTAACAGTGAGAGCAAAGAATAATGGAAAGGAAGCACACACTGCTGTTGCGCACATCTGAGGGAAATGGGTTTCTGAAAAACCACATTTGCCCGAGTGTCTCAGCTGACTGGGAGGGCTGCTTCCCAAGCCAGTTCCCTCCTTTCCATAGGGGAGGACATAGCCACAGACAGCTCAGAGGACTCTAGCTCTGGGGGTTACCTATGCAGTGTGCAGACAATGCAGCAAGGCAGCTCAGCGACTATGAAGAGGAAGGTAGCCAGGGAAATAGCTGGACAGGGAAGGACTGCAGCAGCCCAGCAAGCCAGGTAGCCACTTCCACTGACCTCTACTTTGACTAGTTCCCCCAGGATCTTGGAGGAAGAGGAAGATTCTATCATGTGTGCAACAACTAGTTCTAGCTAGCAGTTTGGACTTGCTCCTTTATAAACAGCTGTTCAGAGAGCTGAGAGTGGTGGGAGTATCATCCTACAAGAATCTGCCCTGGATGCCATGGGGACAGATGGACAAGACTGAGGAAAATGAATACAGGCCAAAGAATGGGAATCTCCAGGGCAGTCAGCAATGTGGAGAAGAAAACAATGCTGGTGCTAACACTTTCCTATAGCATAAGGGGAGGACAGGAGGGGGCTGTCTTTGCCATTTGTAGCCATCTCTCTCCAGTTTTCTTTAATTGGCTTCCACTTGCCAAAGGGGAGTGGTGCATCTCACACACTCAGCAGTGTCCTATCTGCACATGGAGTCACATGGCGATGGGGTAGGAGAATCTCCTCCCCACACCTCAGCATCCAAGTTGGGCAACAGAAGTCTGTGGCAGGAGAAAAAGAAACATCCAGGCAAACAGGCAAGGCAAGAGAGGGGAAAGCAAAGGCTGGTCCCAATCCAACCAGCTACCCCACCCAAAGCAACGGAGGAATCCCAGGCTGGATATACACAGAAAGTCATGGAGGATGAGTTTCGCCATGTGAAATACATGTTTTTTATATCAGTCTGCAAAGAGTTGTCCTCTAGTCATACTGGCACATTCAGGCATCATCTATCAGCTTTTCACCATTTGTGTCCTCTTTCCTGCTACTGTCTGCTTCACTGCCACCTCCTCCTTCCTCCTCTTCTTCTGTCCCATCTGTGTACACGTCCTTCTGCCCATAGTTGAGGGTAGTGCGGGCAAGGTCCACCTCAATAGGAAAGACATCCGCATCTCGGAGCACGACATAGCAGTCATCATAGTACTTGGACATGGTGGAAACAAAACGTTGGAGCTGAAACACGATGTCCTGCACTGTAGTGGAGACATATTGGGAACAAATTAGGTGAAGATCCTCTTCCCAAGCAGGGTGAAGACTGTGCCAAATCACTCTTGCCAGCATTATAGATTCCTATGTACCAGTCCTATTTGGCTCCCAAGGGTAGAAGGGCTCTTCAGCCAAAATTTCTTAGATGAGATGAATGAGTATGAGGGCAGAAGTCCAGCCTGCCTGATCCCTTCGCGCGCTGGACACAGTGGTTGTACTCACCATGTTTCTGGTCCAGGAGTTCAATTTTCTCTAGCACATCCTTCCTCATCTTGGCGAAGCGCGTGCGGGCCTCCTGGCGGCACCGCAGGATAAGGCGGTATTCGTAATTCCCAGTGCTCACCCTGTAGAGGGGCTCACCCAAGGCCTGTCAAAACACACGGCTGTTTTGGAGACTCAAAGCACACAATGCTGAACAGTTTTTGCAAACTGTTTCCCTAACATTGTCAACTCATGAGCACCTTGTGTTATTATGACCCTCCTAGGTCCCCCAAAATTGGGCTCAGGACCTAGGAAACACTGGAAATGCTACAGCTCACCAACAAACTGGCAGTGTAGCCGTTTAATGACAAACGCACTCCAGCAAGGGTAAAGAAAGGTGCCACCACAAAGTCAAGACACCAGACATCTTTCAACCCAGCACGGAGGATTGATACAGCCTCTTAGCTGAGCTATTAATACAGGCATCAAGAGCAAACAAGCCCAAGATCTGATGGATTTATGGACTTATATCAATCAGAGGAAAAACTCTTGGCTTCCCCTGCAAGTTTCACCCTAGACTGATTGCACTATGTACTGTAAGTTTACATAGTAAATGTTGTGATACCTACAATCATCCAGGCACAACAGTAGAAATCTGTAAGGACAGAACTGTGGATTGCCCCACAAAATTGTTTCCAGAGAAAGGGGTTAATCTATTGGCAAAACATAGCATTCTTCTCTTGCACCCGCAAACACAACATACACACACACACACACACAAAAAAAAACACACTATGATTATGTCTCAGTAATGGAAATTGCATGTGTCAAAACCCAGAGCTCTGACTTTGTTGGGCAAGACTGTGATGCTTTCCTTTCCCTCTAGCACTGAGAGATTCAGAATTGTCTTAGGAAGGTTTTATTCTTTCCTAGCACTGGTTACTGGGAATACCAAAATTCAAATCCCTACTCTGAGATCACCACTTAGGATAAAAACGTTTTTGCTTTTATGCAGGGAAATTAGACATAACCGTAAATTGGGCATAAACAGAGCTCTTCGGGATTAAAGGTATAAAACTCTTCGAAGATTCAAACAGCTAAGCATTACTGGAGAAGGACATCACCTTTTTCTTCTTCTTTTTAGTCTTCTGAGGTTAAATAACTTATTTCTAGAACTAAGTTACTGTTAGGAGAGATCCTCTAATCCATTTTCTTTATCTACAAACACAGCTTTGACATTCGCCTTAGTGCAGAGAAGCTGAACTTCCATTCTCAGAAGCAAGTCCAGAATTAATGATAAGCTGTACATTACACACAGAGGGAATCTGTGAAGATAACACCTTAATCCTCCTTACACCAGCTAATATTACCTAAACACTGAGACATGCAACCAGTGAGCAAACAGTCTACAGAGGAGGTGACTGGTCGCTCCACTATTCCACAGCACCAATGATTCAAGACAGTTATTTCTATGTCGTGTTATGCACCTCCAGGTTCTAATATGTCAAGAATAAATGTGAATTATTCTTAGGATGTATTCACTAGTTTGACTGCACACAGGCACCAGAGGGATTTTGCAACTGCAGGGACATTTGCACACAGCTACAGAAAGCCAGTCTGCAGTTCTCTCACTGCCACAGCACCGGTACTCACAATGGAGCTGTATTCTTCATCATCCATCTCCTTGACTTTCAGGCAATAAGACTTATCGGGATTAAAAAGAAAGAAGAAATATTAAAGATAAGCTAAACAAAGACTGTCCAAAACTACCTAAAATATGGAGTCTGATGCTGTAAAGCTATTTAGAGGAGTCCAAGAGAGTAAGTTATATGGGAACTCCTTACAATTAAAGAAATTAATTGACTCAGATAGAAAAAGTCATCTGTGTTATGGGAAACAGTCTCTTACTAGTGACAATTGTTAGGTTAAAAGGATGTATTTAAATGTGGATAATCTGGCAACAAACTAAGAACTGGAAAAAAAATGTATTCTGGAATAGATTATGGAAGGAAGGACATGTGATTCATTTAGATTATGTGAGATCCTCAGGGTATGATTCCACAAAACTTAATTCCAACCAGCGCAACAACAAACAAACAAAAACCAAAAACACATCGAGTAGCTCACCAAATATTCAAACTTGACATCCAGGTACTTTTTGATAGTCAATCTCGTGTCAGGAATAGCTTTATTTAGGTAGGTGTTCAAATCAGTCAGCATCTGTAAGGGAAGTATTCCGTTTCTGACTTTTAGATCAAAAAGCATGAGTAAAATCTATTAAATCCAGCCTTCTAACCAGCACAGGTCATGAGACTGCCTCAAGTTAACTCTCTTCTGAGCTAGAGCATATTTGAAAGAAAATGTTTGATCTGCAGTCAAAATTGTCATGGTTAGAGTATGCATTACAATGACTAGCAAGTGGTCCTTCCAGTGCTGGAAATACACACCTCACTGAATCTGAATCTGTCTCCTCTCAACTCATCTGGTTTCATTTCCAGATAGTGCTAGAAATTGTTCTCCCTAGATTCAAAGGTGCAACACCCAACATGGCACTTAGCATGCTGTTCAAATTAACATTTAACGTTCTCTTTGCTAAACCAAATAGAGAGATCTCCTAGAGACTCTTACTCAAGCATACTCACTGAAATCCTTTAATCTTCAACTGTTTATGAAAACTCTTCGAAATTAATGATATCTTTTAAAAATGGGTACCAATGTCAGGGAAAAGACTAAGGGCTACGTTAATCAAGGTACCCTCAGCCTCCAAAGAAAACAATAGGAACATAATTCATGTGCAACAGTCAGAAGGACAAGTCTATATACCAGGCTCATATAACACAGCATACTGAGATACTTGCTATTTAAACTCTAATGTTCTTTATGAAGAACTAGAAGAAAAGCAAAGATAGTTTTTTTTCTCCAATGAGTTTTAAGACTACACCTTCAATTTTCTCTAGATTCCCTTATTTTCCAGACCCCTTCTCCTAGGTTTAAATTCTTTACCGGTTTAATTGTTTTCAGAAGGCGAATCCCAAACTTCTCAATGTTGCGATGGGCATCAGCAAATTTCACAAAGGCTTCACTAGCAGCTGGTTGCGGCTCCCGTACACCAATGACAGAGAAAACATCTCCAAAGGCTGGATGAGGGCAATAAATACAAACAGACGGAAGAAGCGTTTGGCCCTGGAGAGGAATCTCGCTTCCAACATTAAAACTCCTTCCGATAACCTTGCACTTGGCCAGGGGGATGCTGCTACATATTCCCTAAAGACAAGAGGTTGGCAGGGCATTTCTTCAATATCAGATATGAAAGACAGTGGCCACCTGTGCCAGGAAGGCAGTCTTTCCCAGCTTATTCCTGCAATATTTACTTGTGTTCTGCTGAGGAAATCACATATCTAAGTAGTGACTAAAACTCCTGAAACCAGAGGTCAAAGATTTCTGCTCCCTTCGCTCAGACTCTTTACCTCTATGTGTCTGGGACAGTTCAAAGAAAGCTCTAAGAAGACTCTTGGTGTGTTCTGTCAAGCCTGTGATGGAAGTCAGAAAGAAAAAATCCAAGTCATTTCACTGAACCATAACAGATGCATCTTGCCCTTCTATTTGATGTCTGGAAGAAGATAGTTTACCTTTGTACAACTCTGCAGTCCTTTCCAACTCTTCCAATCTCTTTACCAAACCATCTGAAAGGAAACAGAATTAAAATATTCAAATCTAGACCTGACTGACCATGAAAACCCAGATTTCATATATTTGGTTCATTTTTTCCCTTACCTCCAATGCCTCTCCTCTGGTCCAACATGGGAAACGATTAAAATAATTGCAAAGTTCTTTCACAGTGTGGGGCCACCAGCTACAAACATTCCCTAAGCAAGTCCCCACTTGAAATTAACCTGACCTTGGCTAATATTTAAATGGCCCCAACGACATGATATATCCCTCAGGAAGAGACAATTGCAACAGGTAAGTATTGTAAAAGAAGAATCTTAAAAGAATTATGTGGAATATGTAAGAAACTGTAAAAAGTTAGGAAGTGTAAGACGATAAGTGTTTCCCTAAAAATATCTTTCTGCACACTACTTACCGTTGCAAAGTATGGCTCGGCTTAACCCCAGGGCATCTGCTGTCCCTGAGCTCATGTTCTCTACCAATCGGTGCTTCACTTTCTTCAAGACTAAAAGCCAAAAGAAAGATCCAGGATCAGGGTTATGTTCTATCATGAACTTACTTCGCCAGTTTCTTAGGCATCAAATGGGCTGGTTAGCTTCAGCTTAAATCAATATTGAGGCGGTGAGCAGGAAAAAAAAAGGTACCAGAGAAACTAGACTTTAAGCACAGCTGTGCATAGAACATCTTCTGTTCTGTCTGGTCTGCTCTCACATCCTACCTGCTTCAATCAGCATGACCTTGCCACTTTCTTTGCAAGAGTATCCCACTAACTCTCTTCATTATAAGCTATCTATCTATCTATCTATCTATATATACCTGGAACTAAATTTTGCTTCTGATACATTCTGTACTACTTCATCTCAAGTCAGGAGACCAGGCTGAATGCAAGGCAAACAGAATTTAAAAGGCACAGTTATGCCTTTACTTTATTTTATTTTATTGTTCATTGTTAAACCCTTTTGCCACACCTAAGAATTCACTTCTGTCCTTGGTAGTCATACTCTACAAATTACTAAAGAAAATGTTGTCCTTCTGGATTCAGAAGACTAAACCATATGCATTTAGAGGTGTACTTCCAGGGGTATCAAGTGCCTTCAGCTCCCAGGAATGTCAGCTGAAGCCACCAATATTTAGCACCTCTGGAAAATCATCCATATTCTCATTGCACTTCTGTTTCCCCAGAAATCCATGCCAGGCCTCAGCAATTCTCTGAACCCCTTTCAGTTCATCAGCACCTTCCTCACTGAAAAGGAATGATAGTGAAAGGGATAGATATTTTAGGAAGGTGGGGAAGGCAGATCACACGAAACAGGATGCTGCACAAGCTTAGTTCAAAGCACACCCTTTATTCTAAAAATAAACACTCCCCTCTGGCCAATAAAAATCAGTGGTTGTACAAAACACAACCTTTTCACTTTAACCCTCTAAGGAGAAAGAAACCAACAAGTCTTACCAATATCCAAGGACTTGCCCTGCTTTGGATCAGCCTGGAGCTTGTTGTAATGAATCGTCACTTCTCCCTGTAGGAAGAGCAAATCCCAAACTGTTGTACAGGAAGCAAGCAGCAACAGCCTCCTTTCCTGAAGGACAACAACCCGTAAACCATGAGAAAGCAGCTGCACTGGCCCCCTCCTAGCTCTCACCTTTACCATCTGTATCATCTTGGCCACCTCCACCTTGGTCTTCCCTTTGACAGACTTCCCATTCACTCCCGTGATCTCATCACCTGCTGCCACTGTTCCATCTAAGGCTGCTGGAGTGTTATCAAATACCTAGCAGAGAGCAGAAAAAGCACAGGTAGTCTGGAATTATGAGGAAAAGTGAATAGAAGGCTGAAGGAAGAAACAGGGAGGAGAGCAGAAGAGATGTTTATATTCTTCCCATTTAACTCAGTTGTATTTATTTGTATTTTGTTCGTGGTGAAGTCTTTGTTTTTTCCCCCTCTAACTCAGAGATGGGCTGATCATCTTCTCTCAGGAGCTTGCAGTCTCCATGACAGGCCCTCAAATGCTGAATTTCTTGAAATAGAGGGTGCCTCACTATTCCTCTGAATGCTCTCAAAGGAGGATAATTTCGTAAGTCCTAATTTATTTTTCCATGCCTGCTAGCTACTAGGGCAGTGGCTCTATGCCACAGGCTCTAGGTGTCCCTGCTTGAGCAGGGGGGTTGGATTAGATGATTTCTGGAGGTCCCTTCTAACCTCAACCATTCTGTGATTCTGTGAGAAGTGAGATGGCTCACACTTTGATAGAAACACAAATCATAGGATTCTCCACATGCTCCATCTTTCAGGCCAACATTTTTACCAAGATGGTTTATTACTCTTCCCTGAGCACCCACCTGGACAATGTAGAGACAGGGGCAGTACTGTGCTCCTCCCCCAATGCTGATCCCAATCAGATTCTGAGAGTCCTTCCTCAAGGTTACTGTCCCAGGAACAGTGGGTATCCCACTAGAATGAGAGAGAAAGCGGGAGAGAATGAATTGCTGTCACTGCAAGCACAGCTATATTTGTATGAAATAATCATGGTATCTAAGTCAATACAAACTGAAAACATGGTGGGTATTGGACATTTGAATTAATCACTTTATTTCTGCTATTCAGTCTGTCAGTACAGATCAGCAGAAAAATCTTTGAATGCTGTCTTTATTGCTATTACATATGAGAGGAGACATCTTCACCCACTGCTAGAGAGAGAGGAAATGCTCACCAGTTTTAGAGAGTACTTTATCTGGTTGTTGTGCTAGAGTGAGAGGAAAACGTCAACAAATGAAATGTGAGACAGCTGCTCCATACCGAATTCCCTGCTACCTGCTTCTACCTGCTAAGAAAAATCTAGCATTATTCTCCTTATAGATATAGGTATTCCCAAGCTTTTCTCCATGTCTTCCTGCTTCTTATTTCCATTTCTCCATTGTAAGTCATTTCTTCTGTAAGGTCACTAGTTCACTGAAGATTTGTCAGCACTGTTTTGTGATCAGAAACTCACAGCAGTCACTGTAGAGCAACAGAAAGCATCCCCCACTGCTCACCAGCACAGCAATCCCACATCCCCAGTCTTCAGAGAGCAAGGAATCAGGGCCACAGCCTGATTCTTTAGCACACAGTCAGGAACTGTCAGGAAAGACTAAATATATCTCTTCCCATTAGGTCAAAAAAAAAAAAAACAGTAGAAGACAAGTGAAATACTCACAGTTTATCTTCTTCAATATCATAGTCCAAGTCTGCAAACATTGTTTCAGCTAGATGGAATCTGTTGGTGTGACAATCTGCTTGTTCCAAACTGCCTGAAATGAAAGAATAAAAGCCAACAAATCAGTGCTCTCAACAGAGAAGTGCAGAGAGCTAACTTGTGACCATTATTAAACCTTTTCTCTTTCTTTCATTTTTTTTTAATTCCAGATGATGCTCTATGTTCTTTCTTATACTGAAGCGGAAAAGTATTTCAAGAGTCTTTTCTCATTCTCTGCACCAAGTGTGAGGCAGAAGAATATACTCAAGTCAAATGCTGCATTTTTGAAAACCCATAAAAACACAGTCTTTTTTTTTTCCCCAAGAAAATGCAGAGAATAAAACAGTGTCCTTTCTGGAAACCAACCCTTTACATGTCCGACTTGCCCATCACCTCAACTTTTAAGGGTGCCTATGGCTTTATGCTCTAAACCCACTGAAGATCTCAGTTTCTTTCTTGATTTCGCGGCAAGCCAGATAACTTCTCGATGCTTATCTCCTACCTCGGGAGGCCACGTCGAGCTTTCCGCAGCTCCTGGGGAGGCCCCGCTGCGCCCCACGCGCCAGTCCCCACGCGTGTCTATTGAACGTCACACTCCAGGCGGCAACGAGGCCTCCCCGGTTCGTCCTCTCCTCGTCACCCCGCGCTCGCCGTCACGCTGGGCCCGTCCGCGCCACATCAAAGCGGCGCGACTTGCA
>NW_010588314.1:567082-584065 GCF_000705375.1 Tinamus guttatus | reverse complement strand
GGGGGGGTGGGAGAGCCGCGGCCTCACAAAGTGCCCCCCCCCCGACGGTGTCCCCTGGCCTTCGGTCATGGCCGGTCGGGGCCTGGGCTGGCGGAGGCCGCCCTGGGAGTCGCGTCTTCCGGAACCCTCCCGAAGAGAGGTTAAAGAGGTTTCGGTGTTTCTGGTACTGTGCAAAACTCCAGCAGCGTGGCTTTTCCTTGCTTGCTGTGAGCAGCTATTTCCACCCTTCACTCAACAGGGGAAACCCAAAGAGGGTTTCCACGTTGAGAAAAATACAATTTATTGTACTTGTCAGTTGGGAAAATGCAGATTGCAGCTGTCTCTTGCAGATAATGCACACTATAAAAATACATATACACTATTAAAATACATATATAATGCTTGTATGTAGTAAGGGAACATTTCAGAAGTGCATCTGTGAAGGGGAAAACATTCTGGACTGGCTCTTCGGATGAAAGCAGGGATACAAAGAGCTTCTAAACTGGTTAGTGTAATTGCTTCTGCTGCTGCTGAGCCAGTGGTGACCTGCGGAAGCTGTGGACCTGCGGTGTTTTGAAAGGCAGTCAGTGCCACTGCGCGCAAAACCACCACACTGCCCTGTATATGGCGTTACAGCCCAGCTTTTGTGTGTTTTGCCCCTTTGCAATGTGGGAGGGGGTAGTTGTTAAATGTTCAAATGGGTTTTCTGCCTCCATCAAGAAAGCATCATGACTGGGAGGACGCTTTGATTTCCCAGAAGAATATGGTCTTCTGTTGCACTGTGTCTCATCTCTTCCAGCTGCTGTGGACTTCTGAGGGCTTAATCAGGCTGCCGAACCTGACTTGTTGACACGGATCAAAACAATAAAAGAAAATCTCACTCTTTGAACTGAAAACTCCTTCCTGACCGGCAGCAAGGGCAGGCTGTAGACAGCAACCTCTCTTGCTGTCTTAGAGGGTACTTAGTGTTTGCAGCATGCAGCCTCATGAGCCTAGAAACTACGTACATCAAAACAACAGCTGAAGCCGCCCACGGTGCCCCAATACAAGAGCAAGAGCATGTTGTTAAGAATCAGTTTGAAGTCCAGGGTCTAAAAGATGATTTATTTATGAAGGGAAGCTTAATGAGAAATGCAAGTCCTTCAGAAGGAAGCTCTCTGAAGAGAACACGCTGACATCCTGACCCTGGTAGCTGAGAGGAGCTTTACATCTGCTAAGCCCTAGAAATAATGGGGCAGACCCTGATCTCTGCACCTGAGGAAGCCTCTGTGGCCCAGTTTATTGTGGCCAAGGAGGATACAGAGAAGACAAAGCCACACACTTCCCGGAGCTTTTGCAAAGCCAAGGACAACAGGCAATAGTCACAAGGTGTAGGATGGAAATTCTCATTAGATAAAAGGAAAGAAAAAAAAAGCTGTGAGGGTTGGTAAGTGCTGAGATGGTGGCTTGCGCCTTACTCCAACTTGACTGCGCTGGCATTGCAGTGCTGTGATCCTGAGAAAAACTGCAACATTTTGAAACATTTTCCTTTGTAATTCTTTGGGATTCTTAGAATTAGATTGTTAGATCAAAAGAAATAATTTTCTTCATCTTAAACACTTACTTTGAAATGCAATTAGCATAAAAACAAAAATCCCTCCATCCTCTTTAACATGCATAACCTCACTATTGACAACTCTTAACTGTGAGTTAACCATGAGCTGCAGCATTATAATGTATTTATGATAAAGTGACTCCAGTCCCTCATTAGCTGGGCCCTGCAAAACATGCAGGAAACACTGCTTAACTGCACAAAAGTTGCCAGACATGAGCCTGTAAAGTAAATAAATAACATAGGAGGTCAGCGCTCTGTCCTGCCGTGCCAGGGCTGCTCCATACAGTAGGTTAGGGGCCTGTGAATCCCCCACGGTCCCGTTGCAGAGCGTGGTAGGGGCTCCTGCTCAGAGCACCTTGGCAGTGCTGTCCCAGGGGGTAGCGAGCACTAGGGCCGGCAGCTCTGCCTAATTTCTAAGGTGGCAGCTCCACCGTGTGGGCGCTGCTGACAACTGTTGTCATGAAGGGTTGGAAATGGTGGGGGTTTCTCCTATTTTCTTGCCTAATTTACAGAATAAAACAATACAAAAAAAGCTTTTCCCAAACCTAGGAGAACACCTACATAACATGAACCATTTGGTTTTGCCCAAAGGGACTGCTCAGAGCCTTGTGCATAACAGGGCACCAGGCTGGTTTACAGAAATGCCAGGATTTCATCTCTTCTGGGTTTGTGGGTCTCTTTCTACTGCTACAACTGCAAGGGAAAAGATCAGGCACTGAATTTCTCACTTCCCATCAGCTCCTCCTGCTATTAGAAAGAAAAACGAGAAGCAGAACTGGGCTGGGGTTAAAGAAAAAAAAAAGATACAACCTAAATCTTCAGGTAGTCCTGGTTGTCCTGTTTTTGTACTGCTGTGTGTGCATTATGTGTACATATGTAGCCCAGTATGTCATTTAAGTAGGAGCCTATGTATACATGTACTGCCTGACTCTGTCCTCTGTGCACAGCAATTCCGACATGTTCGGGATCAGCTGGATTCTGTGTACACGAGATGGGGAATTAATCTATGGGTGCTCTAAAGTCACGTCTGTCTCAACGTTAGAAAGCCAGGTGATTGCATCTCCTTAGGGAAAAGGTGATGAATTATTGTTGAAAATGGTAGTCTCAAATCCAGTCTAATAAGGCTGGCTCACCTGATAAAAAGAAAAAAAGAAAAGAAAAGAAAAGAAAGAAAAGAAAACCCAGGAAGCCATTTGCTGTCGACAGTGGGTCTAATTAATCATCACATCACAAATATGAACTGCAGCTGTACCCTGAAAACTGGGTTCCATTCTTACTGTTTACCAATGCTACTGGTATGGAAAGGGCTGTCTGCAAACACAGACGTTTCCCGTCCTTAAACAGGCAACCGTGTAAGCTCAGCCCAGGCTCTGCAGGTCAAGCTCTCTTCTGCTTGTCTTTCATCATGTGTAATAAGGAGTCCGCAAGCAAATCACACATTGCATGGCTAGTTACTGCTTGGCACTCGATGTATTTCTCTGTACTTGGTCTGAATTTCCTGTTTCTGGCTGTTTTTCTGCTACTGGCAGCATGATTAGAACTGGACTAACGTATTACTCAATTCCTGTCCCTGAAGCTGTGTTTTCTGTTTTTGGGGAAATCTCCAATAGGTAAATGTGGGGATTATATTCCCACATATTCCATTATGTTCCCGCTATAGCCCTCTCCTGCCTGCCATTCTGCAGGACCTGCCCCTAGGCTCTTCCCCACTTGTGCCGGATGCTCCAGGACCTCTGCAGAGGCTTCTACGTGGTGCAGGTGAGAAGGAGATGTTGGGTCCACGGAGGCTGAGCAAGGGATAGTCATACATAAGGGTTGTTTTTCATGTGCTTGGGTGGGTGTATGCTGTTACCACATTAAGTGTCTTTCCTTCAAATTTTCCCAAATTTAGATTTGTCAGAAATTTACTCAGACAAAAGAATACTGATTAAACAGCCACAGCTCCATGGTAGATACAGTGCTGAACCCATCTCATTGCCTCTTGCCTTCTCCATGGATTTCCCCTCCTAAGTGAAGAGAGAGGTCTCAGGTGCATCTGTTCTCACCTGCTACTAATACATGGCTCAGCGCTGATCCCCCGCAAGGCCCGCTTGGTGTTTGCACCCATAGGCCGTGCAAGGGCACATATTTGCAACCTGAGTAACCAGCAACTCGGTGCCAAGCGAGGGGTCTGAGGCTCTGCAGGTGCAAAGTTTGGGCCTCGGCTTGGCTGGTCCTTCTTAATTTATGAGACAATTTGAAGTCTTTTGACGCCAGGAGGGATGGCCACACGCTACTGCACTGCACAGATCTTGTGTCTGTGCGAGCTGAAGCACTTGGGCTGAGGCCTTGGCGAGTGCAGCTGTAGCCGTGCAGGGACGGGGTCCACATCTCATGAGCCATGGCAGAGTGCAGGGTGGGAGGCACGCAGCAACTTGCCCTCATTATGCATGGGTCTAACATGGCCAATTACCCCATCCTTTCCTCACCTCCTCGATGTAAAAGACTCTTGTTGAGAGTGGTCATAATTCACGTTGAACACCCCCATCTCCTTACACCCTTCACACCCGCTGCTTTCCATTTTCCTTCCAGGAAAAAAAAAAAAAAAGTCTCTTTGATGAAATGAAATGTCTCAGTCAAAGAACCCCTCAAATGGTTGGGGACCCCTGCACTTGGCCACTCTTGCCTACTTCCCAGCTCTATTTCTGGCGGAGTTTGGAGTTTAAGTGGGCTGACCTTGTGCCCTGGCTGCCCCGGGGGTCAGTGATGAAAGCGGATGGAGGCTTCAGAGTCAGGTCTCTTGTGTGTGACTCTTTTGTTCCCAGGACAGGGGTGTGCAGTGCCTGGGACAGTGCTTAATTGTTCGGGGGCACTGCTCTACCCGTCATGCCCTTCCCCGGGTGGCCCCAGCCCTTCTTGCTCATGCGTGGGAGGGAGGCAGCTTCTCCACTTGGGGTTGAGAGGAGGAAACAGAGCCTGGGCGGCTCGGCATCATTTCGGGCTGTTTATCAATCTGTGTAATAAATTTCACAGAGTGCCAGGAAGCAAAAAATAAAAGACTTCCTGCCATGTGAAGAGTCCAGTCTGTCACTGGGTACATCCTCTCTTGTCCCGGTGACCAGGCAATTGCACCGTCACCTCATCCTGGCCAGCTCCTGGGTCAAACCACCATGCTTCATGGAACGTTCCCTGCCACCGAGTGCTGCCTCTGGCCCTTTCCAGGTGTTTAATGGGAAAGGCTGGGATGGGTCAGGCCTGAAGCATGGGGAAATATGCCTGGGGTAACTCAAGAGGAAGCTCTGGGCTTGTGTCAGGGAGTAGAGGAGCTTTGTGCTGGGCTGGGGTACATCAGTAAATGGTGTGAGGTTGCAAGCACAGGGCTGGAGGTGTTGGGGCTTCCAGAAGCCTTTGTTGGACCTGAACTGAGCATCCATGCCATACACAACACTGAGGACACGCAGAGGAGCAGCGGGTTTGCTGTCAGCATGGGAAGGCAGGGGAAGGGTGCTGGAAAATGTGGCAGGGTGATAGTAGAGGGCTGAAGGTTTGCAAATGTCTGTGGTGTGGAGCTAGATCAGTAGAGCTCTGCATGAGTGTGTGGCAAACTTTGTACTGCTCAGTCCCTCTTGGCTGCCCCCTCGGCATCTTTCATTTTACAGCAAGTCCTTCCTGTGCTTTACATCTTCGCTGCAGCTGGAGGCTGGGGCAGCCACACCAGGCCCTCCCCTCGGCTCTCCCTGGGAGTGACTGCGCGGAGGAAATGGATAAAAGGAGCTGCGGGTCAGGGTTTAATTAGCCCCTTGTGCATGGGGCTGAGTGATGGACAGAGACTGTCAGTGGGTCACCGATTAGCTACCACAGAGCAGGCAGAGGAGGGGGGAACCTTGATGAGCCCCCAGGACAGGCCTGCGTTGGAGGAAGCCATGAGGATTGGAGATTGCCGACCATAATAGGGATACTTTATCTTTTAGTTGTTCCCCCAATCCCACACTCCTCCTTTTAGTGGATGTGAAGCTACTCTTACACAGAGCTTCTGTTTTGGAAGAGGTTGGTTGCCTCTTTGGCCTTCCTAGGCTGGGAACTGAGTGGAGGTGGTGTATCCTGGGACCCCAAAGACCCCGCTTTCTGCCATCTCTTGCCTTGCTTCCCCCTCTGGCTTTTTCCTGGACCTGTTCCTGTGCGTGGTGGATCTCAGATCTGGAGAAAGAGAAACAATCACTTCCTAGGGCTCATGTTACACAGTTGTCCCAGCTGGGTGCTGCCCCATGGGATGAGACCCCTGAGCTAGGCCGTGACCTCCATGGTGGCAGGTTCTCAAGGGGCGGCGGTGGGACTTCTCCTGCCAACCGTGCAGAGCTCTGCTGAGCAAAGGGAGGAGGGAAGGAGCGAAGGAGTAAGGACAGGGAGAGAAGGAAGGAAGGCAGCCAGAAAGGAGGAAGGAAGCTGCTGCTGGCAGATGAGGTGTGATACACACAGTGCCTCACTGAGGTACGGAGAGGTCTCCGTCAGAGACACCAGCTCCGGTGGAAGACAGGCTGCCTGTCTCCAGCCCCACCACCTTACCGCTGCCTCCCTTGCCTCAATGCCTCAGGGTAATAAGTCACTCTCCCCATTGTATTCCTGGCATCTGTCAGCTCTGGGGCTATGGGAGTCCAAGATTATTCTTTTGCAGATTTGCTCACTTGGTTTTGTGTAAAGAGATGGTGGAAATAATGAGCTTCGATAAGGCTTATACCTTCTGCTCCCAACCCTGTAGGTATTTCCCCCTCTTTTCCTTCTCACACTTGTATCAAGCCTTTGTTCCTCATCCTACTACATTTTCTCTGAGTCCAGCCTCCCTTTCCTCCATCCTTGACAACTCAGTCCACTTGTATCGCTGACTCAGCCCTCAGTCCTACCATTGCTATGAAGTTTTGCACCTAACCTCCCACCAATCCTGTTGCCCTCTGTCTTGAGGATCTTCTTTCTTTTTCCTACAGCCCTTCTACTTTCTTATCCCTACAGTCTTTCTACACATCTCTTTTTTTGGATTCTGGCCTTCAGTCTCTAACTCCATCCACAGTTGTCTTCTGGTATCCCCAGCTTGTACTCTTCCCTGTCACTTCTACCCTTTCCCTTCTCTCTCTCCTCCCTTTCTCTGTTCACTCATCCTTTACTCCTCATTCCCTGGGTCCCTCTTTCCTGTCCCCTTTACCCCCCCCAAGGGTTGTTTGCATGAATTGTCTCAAGAATCATGGGATGACTTTTTTTTTTTTTTTCTGTCTCCCTGTCAGTGGGAACATCACATTAAGGAGCGTGGAGAAGTGACCAGGGGCCATTGGGGTGACTCTGGCACCCCTCTCCTCGCCCTCCCTACCCCCTCTTCTTCTGTGTCAAAGGAGGCCTTGTTGTCCAAAAGCAGAAAGAGAAAAGCAGATAAAAAGGCGGAACATGTGATCTCATTGGCTTTATTTAGCCATTCAGCCATCCCTCCTCTTCTTTCTTGATTCATCTAAAATTATCTAAGTAAGAATCCATAATCCTCCCTTAGGCTTCTCATCTCTGAAAGAGATGGTGGTAGATTCTTTCAAAGAGACTTTAGCACTCCACCTCTTGGTCTTCACAAGGAGCAGAGATGTCCCTGACAGGGCTCACTGAAAGCAGAGTAATCTTTTTGACCTTGCTAGTCTCTCTAGCAAAACTATATGATATCCCACCTTGTGAAGGGGACTTGGGACCAGGGAGAAATAAATCCTTTTCCTGGTTTCCTTGTTTCACTAGTGTATTTCACTCCATGGGTAGGCTTGATTCTTTTCAAGGAAACCACACAATTTAGAGATAGGTTAAATTGCTTTGGTGCAATTCATTATTGTGGGCGTGGACATAAATGTATATGTATATGTATATGTATATGTATATGTATATGAATATGTATATGTATATGTATAAGGAGTTGTTAGTGCACCATTTTTCATGATGTTTTAAGCAGCTTGGTTTAGAGATCCCCCAACAAAGAAGATTTTCTAATGTGGGAGTATAAGGGTCCTTGCATCAATATAGTCCATTCCCCTTCTCTGCAGAAATAAAAATTCTGCAGATAACTGATTGCTTCTACAGGCATGCATATGTGTGTGCATGACACCACCTTCTGTGTCATTGAGGTTGAAATTTAATCATTATTTCAAGAGATTTTCAAAGTAGTTTAGGCACTGAATGAGATGTGCATGACACCACCTTCTGTGTCATTAAGGTTGAAATTTAATCATTAAGGCACTGAATGAGAAAAAACTGCAATGCAGCCAGGGAGTTTAAGCCTTGTTCACCTGACGCACGATGTGGACTGAGATGGAATCAGGGCAAAGGGTAGGCAGGTGCCTGAAGAGGGTCAGTAGAGAAGGAGGAGAGGAACAGAAAGGCAGAAGGAGCAACATTTGTTTCTGATGAGACTGAGGAATTTGATTTTTTTTTTCTGCAGGCAGTGTCAGTGAAGAATATACCAAAATGCTCTCAATCTAGAAGGTAGGCAGATAGGAATCTAATTGGGGATGCTTGTGATGCAAGAGAAGGGTCATTGTGGACTTTGCAGTGACTTTAACATCATGTGAGCATTTACATATCTTTATGTGTACACGCAAACTGGTTCAAGCAATACGTGCAAGGAAGAAAGGACACTATTGCCAAAGGGATGGCTGTGGGTATGCCTGAGGTATAATTCCCATGGGATGTGGGAAGATATGATGCTCATGGGGATTTGCCACAGCTTTGCTGTGGTGGGAGGTGAAAGGGTATCTGTGAGGCATGCGCCAGGGGTTATTGTTACGGGAGATGGAGTGTCTTTTCTGAGAAAAGAGAGGGATTATAAAGTTGAGATATTCTCGACTTGAATGTAGTAGTTGTTTCTGGAAGGCATTGAAGGGTCACTCTGGTGAGAAGAGGAAAAAATCCTTGTAGGATATCCTCATGTGCAATAGGTTTTACAGCAATTGTGTGGAGAAACTAGATATGACATTTCAAAGCATCCTACAAAGAATGTCAGCTCCAGCTTCCAAACAGCTGAATCAGTAAATGTGGGGGCAAGAAAGTGACTATTCTGTGCCTCCCATGTGTTTTTTAATAAATGCAGAGTTCCTATAAAAATCTAGTTCCATTGTAGCCGCTGTTGGACTCCTGCCAGTTTTGGGGTCCCTATCATTTGATTTTCTTGCAACAGGCACCATGACTCCATTAGCGGGGCATTTCCATTAGCATGTTGGGCTGATTCAACCTATATCCTGCCTTGTTGTGTCTGACTCATTTTTCCCCTCTCTAGGAGAAGCCTGAAGGAAGGCAGAGGGCCCTTCACATAGATGCTCAAGGTCTCAATCAGATAATAGCTGAAGAAATATTTGCCATGACCGCGCTATGGTCATTTTTTGCCATTCCTTAGTCACTTGGCAGCCAATGGAGGGAAGAGGCGAGAGTAGGGTGGGGGAGAGCAAATGAGACAGAGGGACAAGAACAAAAGATTCCTTTGTGGTGAAGAGAGAGAGAAAAGGGAAAGCATCACCAAATGCCCAGAAGCCATGTTTTTAACAAGAGAACTATTCTCTCAGCTTCTTGCAAAACAACTTGGAGTAAAAGGCCCTCACTGAATTAACCCTTCATAGAAGCAATTTACTGAGCATGCAGGAAAGAGGCATGGCAATGGGAGGCGTAATCTTTGCAGTGAGGTAGTGGTGCTGGTTCTGGAGCAACTTAAAGCAAGGATTGGTTGTCCGGGGAGGGGAGGTGGGGATCATGTTGGATGGTTCAACTACACTAAAAATGTTAAATGTCAGATGACCTTTCTTAATAGAAGCCTCAGTTGTGGCAAGGATCTCTGGAGAGGTCTTTGCAGCGTGTAGGAGGATGACTCTTTTCTTGAGGCAATTCTTCCTCAGGCCCCGACACCTAGGACTTTGCAGAGAGAAAGGAAAGGAAACCATTCTCTTTGCCAAACAGATGTTTCGCTGCAGCATAATCATGTCCCATGGCATTCTATCTGAATTCAGTTCATACTATGGGCCTTCAAAACTCTGCCAAGGTACCTTGTTCTCACACATTGCATTCCTCTTGCTTATGTCTTAGACCTCTTCTTAGCTGAGAAGACAATTTTAGCAGAATTACGGGTTTGCTGTACAAAGAACTGAAGATAGGCCAAATCTCCTATCCTAAAGGAAACAACCAACTTCATTTTGCCATGAACTCTCTCTATTAGCCCCCACCTTGTGCTTTTTAAGCAGGCTTCCTCTTCTACTGAGTGGATCTGAATGGATCTTTGGGTGAAACAAGATTTCAGTGGTGACCGATGGGAAAAATAACTGCCCAAGGAAGAAGAATCTGCACCTCTTTGAAGAGCACATATGGAGTATCAGCATATGCCAGCTGAGTTCATGCCTGAGCCTGATTGTTGGTGCTTGGCAAATTAAAGGAAGCAAGACAACGACATATGAAACAAAACCTTTGCCCAATGACAGTACAGAAGAGACAGCATCCCGCCACTGGAGTCTCCTCATGTAATGTCAAGCAAAGGGAAACAAAAGGCGGGTTGGAAGTAGAAAGAGGATCCTCCTCTCCTGTTCCGCACCTTGCTGCACCGGGAGTCGTGTTCACCCCTGGGTCACCCATCCCGCTGGGCTCGGTGCCAGGGATGGGGAGGATGCAGCGAGCGCCCCGGGAGCACGCAGTCAGGTGGGCTGCCGAGCGGATGTGAGAGGCACACAGCACTACGCCTGTGCTTTCGTAAATAAGCGATCACATGGTGCTTGTGTGCGTGTGTTAGGGCAGCGCTTTGAAAACAAGGCAGAAAATCATGTGGCTGCAAAAGTCTGCAGGCTCCCCGCCCTCCCCCACTGCCTAACCTTCTCCTTCCCTTTTGACTGCTTTCTCTCTCTCTCCATCTTACTGGGGAGGTAACCACAAAGGCTGGAGCTGAATTTTGCTCCTGCTAACCTCATCCTAGGCCTTGGGATGTTTATGTTGGCACCTGGTCTTGGCACCCTTTCTACCTGTGCCACTCAGACCACCTGTGCTGTGAGACATCTTGCACAGTCCTGCCAGGGAAAGCGTCAAATCCCAAAGGTCTCCAAGAGGTTCTGAAGGACGTTTATTCAGAGGGGATACTAAGTAGGATTAAACCAATTACTCGATGGGATTTTCGCTATTTCAACTCTGAGTCCTATAGAGATTGACTTTCTCTTGGTACTACCCTTTTAATACCTTCCTGGCACTTAGTGGAGTACCTTGTAAGGTCTGAACAGTGAGTTCTGTGATACGAAGTCTGAAATTCAGGTTGGAAATTTAAGAAATGTGAAGTTCTCACCTCTCCAGTCTCCAGAGATGTCTGATATAACCTGCTTTCAGTAGCAGACCAAGGCAGGAGCCTTAGAGCATTCAGACCCCAGCCAAGCTCAGAGCGGGTGATCCGTGTAAAACAAGTGCCACCACAATACCGGCAGTATCCGCCTTCCTTTGAGCCTCCTCTCCACTTATTGGCCCCCATTGTACCTAAGTTCCTAGGTGTTTACAGTTTCCCAGCCTTGCTGAGCACAGACAGCTTGTAGTCAGGAAGGAATTGAGGAATTCGGCAGCCTGTGCCAAGTTGGACTTATCTACCCCACTGTCCTATTATTTGTGCTATGTTGCCATTTGAACCATTTTCTACTGTACATTCATCCAGCTATTATTTTTTTCCCCAGATAGTCTTTACTAGCTTACAAGGTTGGGATCTTTGGACTCCAGCCCATGAGGCCTTCACCTTTTCCTATATGGTCCCCCAGATATATTTCTGGTGACTTCAGTTTCTCTATTCTTGATATCTGGCACAAAGCAGACTAAATCTTTCCAAATCCTCTTCTACATCCCAAACGTTTTAAAGTTTTGCCAAGGTGGAAAACTTGGCATGTATATTTAAACCCATGCGCTCCTCTCTCCTTCCCCTTACTTTCCCTTCCCCTTCCCCTCATTTTCTTAATACTTAGAACTTAAGATAGAGGGCAACCTTCTGGAGCGCATACATCTTTCTGCGTATTTGCAAAAACCCCATCTATACCTGAGTAAAGAGAAAGTGCTGGAAGAAATACAGTAAGTGACAGTGTGTTGGAGAGCACCGATGAGTGAACAGATCTGTATCAATATGATGTGAAGGGGGCTTCAGGGAGACTAGAACTGTTATCCTATTTGGTATTAACAGAAAGTGCGATGATTTGATGTTCTTAAAACCATAGCAACTTCTCTACTCCAGGTAAGATTCAGACATTTCTGTCTGATAAACCATTTCAAGTGTCTTAGAACTGAACTTCTGTTGCCTTGCATCCTTCAAAACTGGAACATTTGGTTCATCATCTTACTGGGTTTGACTTTGAGTGCAGTCCAACTGGCTGGACTATACTGGTCTCCAAACTGAGCTGTGAATTGAGTTGGGTCAGAGTGGCCTACGTATGGTTGGGTTTGCCTGACTTACTTTTGTCTTGACCCAGTTGAGTTACACGTATATGGACTGAGCGCAATTTGATCTCAGTGGAGTTTGAATCTAGCTCTGAGTTGACAACTTGTGATAGGCATATTCTGGTTAGGCTAGACTTGGCTGGCTTAGCTGTCCCAGACTGAGTTGAATTTGGAACGAAAAACGAGACTATTTTGGACTTAAATACAAATATTTAAAGTGGATTGAAATAGGCTGATAGGATAAATTGGGCTAGAAACAGTGCTGCTGAAATGCGATGAGCAACCAGGCAGTGGTTTGTTAAAAATCTTATTTAGCTTATATCAACCAGTCTGGATCATCTGGGAAGCTGTTTGCTGGAATGCTTTTCCATGGATAGGAAAAAGATTATTCAGCAAGTGCTGAAATTGGATCCCCAAAGACAGGAAAAAAAACCCTTAATTTCTTCAGTGTCCAGCTACTTCAGGCCAACACCTTCTCCCCACAGCCTGCCTGCTCACGAGCTGTTCGCATAAGAACGACTGAAGCTCCTTCTTGGGCTGCTCTACCAGGTCAAATCCATTCATCACTCGACTTCCTAATCTCAAAAAGGTAAATTCTCCTGTTTGGCCAATTCCCCAACCAAGGATAACTTCCAGTGTTTGAAAGGGAGGAAAGAGGACCTGGAAACCCAGCACATGATGTGCATTTTTAAAGGCTACTATTGCTTAAAGATACAAAACCTTGTACAGTTTAATACGAGCGTGTGTAATGCATTACCATAGTGTTATTCATTGGTGATGATAAATGTACCTCTGATGTTAACCTTGGAGAGAGGATTAGTCCCCAAATAAAGGAAAAACCAGAATCTCTCCAAATAAATGATTTATCTTTACATAAAAGGCTGTACCTGGGTGATCTGGCAAGTCACCCTCTATGATGAGGCTGTGCTTCGTGTCCCTTCATATCCCTCACCTCTTCTGACTTTGCTTTAAATAAAAATAAATAAATAAATAAATAAATAAATAAATAACATATATATAAAGGAGGAAATGTATAGCAATGGACAGGAGATGGTGTGATCTTAGGGAAAGGCAGAGCCCCTTCTCCTGACAGAGCTTGCAGAGAGTGGAGCAGGAGAGCGGAGGATAGCACAGCGCTGTACAGCTGCAGGGCTGCTCACAACAGGGCAGAGCTCTTGGAGAATGTGCTCTTTGTTCCCTGCCTTTAAAGGGTAAGAGAAACACTTATGCATGGCAAATTAGCCCAAAAATGTATTTCTCTAAAACACTCGATTGTCTGGCCAGCTCTGCAGCTGCAGGGAAGTTCCAGGGAGAGAAGGGGGAGGCGGTGGGAAGGAGGAGAAGGAGGGAGGCAGGGAAGAAGGATTTCGATTGCTGGTGGGGGGAAGGCAAGAGGAGTGCAAACGAGGGGGAGATTCTGATGCCTCGATTCAAACAGTGCAGACAAGTGCAGGAGGGGACCCCTGATGGAGGGGTCACATGATGGCCAGGGGACGCTGGTTGCCCTGTGGTCCCATCGTGTTGGGGAAAACGGGACCCATGAAATAGCTCTGTCCTGGAGAACAGAGTGAGAGGATGGCATGAGCGCAGGCCCCCGTGCAACCGGTGGTGCCGGGGCGTCCTGGCCCCAGCAGGTTCCGCTGTGCCATCTGGGCTGGGATGCTCAGTGAGCAGTGCCATGCTCCTCCAGTCACCGTGCCAGGGAGCAGGGCGCACGTCCGCGGCGCCGAGGGTAATTCCTGCTCTCCTGCTGTGGAGTAAACTGCTTAGGGTGCAATTGGCCATCAGTTACGAGCGGTTGATACTCCCGCTGCTGATATTGGGCCAGCCGAGAAGTGTGGGGGGCTGCAATATGCTCAAGAACGTTTTGAGGCTGTCACTTAGGTTTAAAATGTCCAAAATGAACTTTTGATTGGGAGCTCAGTCTGGGCTCCTTATGAATTTCCAACCTAATATTAATACTCCTAGGCAATAGTTGGCAGACAAGTGATTCCTCGAACTTCGCTGGAATACAGAAGGCTAAACCCAGTCATAAGATTTTTGACAAGTGGCTGCTCAGACCATGCCAGTGCTACGGAACAAGCATTTAGGGCAAGATTTTCTTTGGGCAGTGCCTGCACTGTGTAGCTGTTAGAACCTGTTCCATACAGATGCCCAGATTCCTTGGAGAATTTCTGAGCTCTCAAGAGAGTCTGCTGTCTGTTTTCTCTTTTGAGATGAGCAGGAGGTGATGAATGGGATCAAAACTTTGAAAAGTAGTGGAAATGTCACAAAATGTCACAGCTCAGACTGAAGTTCATGGAGACCACCACGGTTGTGTCTCTGCCCCAAAAGGTACCACTGAAACCAGAGCCAGGGCCACCATGAGCCAAGCTCTCAGGCTCCCCGTGCTCAGTCCTTTCTGTGATACGACATGATCGGTGCTGGGTAAAAAGGAGCATCTTGGAGCATCCCTTTGAAATCACTCCTGCTACTTGCTGGGAGGGCTGATGATCGTGGTAGGCAGCCTTAGGTTAGGTTGAACTTAGACTGTCCATGAAAAAAAAGTAAAAGATACATGAGGGTCTCAGAAGCAGCTTTAGCTTTGAGATGTTTCTTTGACTGCCCAGTTCAGGGACAGAGTAGAATACTGCTGGTTCAAGCAGGCACAGTAAAAGTGTACTCTATCTCCAGGCTGCTGCTAACCTTGTCTGACAAGGTTCTTCCATGAAAAGCCCTGTGACTCTTGAGGTTCATAATCCAGAAGTCTTATAAAGTCTTTAGTCACTGGGCCAGAGAAGGGCAGGTGGACTTGGATATTTTATCTGTGCGAGTAGTGATAAAGGCTGTTGACAGGACTTGCTTGGTCTTTCTTGTCAGAGATCAGAGGATTTGGATGAGGGGAGTATGGAGGTACCTGCTGGTTATTCTGCAGTATCTGACTAGGAGAAGTCAGCACCAAGTCTGAGCAGAGTGTCCTTTAAGGGAGAAACAGATCAGACATGGACTGGCAGAAGAGTAGCCAGGAGGAGATGGGGAGCAGAATCACACCATGGAAACGAGGGTTTGGAAAGCCGCTGGCAACCAAAGAATCTGGTGGTGACAACCTGTCCTGTCTCTTTCATTGTGTTTACACAGAAGAATAAGGGAGAGAATGTTAACTTTGACCAAGTCAGCAATGTTTCTCAGCTGTGACAGGCTTCGTCTTCCACTCGGGTGGAAATGAGCCACTCTCATGTGCACATGTCCCTGTATATGGGACAGTCTGTCCTGTCCCTTCCTTCTCTCCACCTCTCCCACAGCTTTAATCCTTTACAGCTCTGCAATCAAATTCCTCGTGTATCCTTTGAGAAAAACCCTTTGCAGCGACTGCATGAATGTGTGTGACAGAATTACACAGGTTTAAAACTCAGTGCTCCAGATCACAGAGTTACAGCTATGCCAGTGGTAAGCTTTATGTCCACCTTTCAGGGTAAGGGAGGCACAGATTGATAGCTGACCTGCCCAGCATCTGTTGCACGCAAGATCACTCATGGTAAGGTGGGATTTGGGAAAACCCAGAGTCTGGACACACTCCAGCATTTTGTGGAGACACAGTTTCAGAGGAATGTGAATGGTTGTAGAACCAGGCCTAATTCAACAAGCAGTTTTAGCTGGAAAGCAAGTGTAGGAGGCTTTTTTTAAAAAAAACATATTAAAATATTTCATTTCAAGACAATCTTCCTGAATTATTCTGTTTTCTAAATGCCAAAATGTTGTGAATGGTCATTTTCAAAGGGAATTTGTGACATTTCATTTCAAACCAGCACTTTGCATTTGAAACTTGACCCATGTTAAAAGATAAGAAGGCAAACACAAGACTCTAATAACCACAAAATAAAGCATGCTATTTCAAGTTCAGCAGAAAGTTTTAATCTCTGAGTTAAGCCATTAGGAGAAAAAAAAAAGTCTCTTTTTGGTGCAACCACAGTGATTTCCTGCTCAATTTCTCAGCTTGGCTTCTGAACCAGGATTCCCATTGTTTGCCCGGTCTTTGGTGTAGTTTTCACTAGCAGTAGGTGCGCTGCAGCCGGCAGAGCCAGAGAGACCATATTCTTGGGTAAGTGGCAGTTTGCTGTAGGCTGAGCGCTCAGGGCTGGGGTGCTGGCAATGAGTGTTAGTGACCTGAGCTCCTCTCACTGCTCCCCGGGCTCCCTCTGTGCCCCCACGCAGAAGTGCTCCTGTGCACGGCCAGATCAATGTACCGATACGCAACACCTCTGAAATGCTGCAGCAGAAACGGGCAGTGTGGTTGGGATAAAACCAGCCAGGTAGTGGCCTTAAGTTACTTAAAACCACCTTTGAACATCCCAGACAGAATTTCACTCTTATCTCAATAAGACTGTTTATGGATAGGTTTTGGCTGCACATTTCCTAGTGATTTTCCAACAGCAAAGAGTGATTGCTGTGACTGTGGCTTTTTTACTGATGTTGTGGTCTAGCTTTAGGCAAGATGGTGACCAAGTGACATCATCTTCCAGCGCTTTCCTGCTGGTCCCTATGGTCACCAGTGGAGCTCTCCAAAGGAACACACTAGTAGGTAGTTGTAGGGTGAAAAACCCTAGGGTAAGCAAAGTCTGGTTTCAAGAAACTGTCTGTTGATTTGGGAAGGGGCCTTGTTAATTTTTGTAGAGGGTGGGGAGGACAGGCTGAATAAAAGACACCACTGGTGCTGTGAGATGCTCTGCTCCCCCAGCCGCCTCTTGTGCACAAAGGCAAGTTCAGGCTGGAGGAAGGTGAAGGCCAGTCCTCCTCCCCCTCCGCGCCTGCCCTGGCCCTCACACCCGCCACCTCATCCTCTCCAGCACATGCACAGGGTCCCTGCTGGCCATGAATAGAGTTGGCACGGGTGGGCCCAGCCTGAGTCACTGGGGCTAACAGCTCCCAACCTGAATAAGCAGCATAAAGGCACAGAGCAGCCCCGTCGCGGCTCTGTCCCGACCCGTCCTCCCCAGCTGCGACAGCATCCG
>NW_010588314.1:537919-559449 GCF_000705375.1 Tinamus guttatus | reverse complement strand
AAGACGCTGCTGTGTTTTGGAGCACGAACTAACCAGATGGTGAAGCTCCCGCCAGCTGCCCTGAGAGCATCCCTGGTCACCTTATGTGGGTTGCTCTCTATCAAAGTGCTAGCAAGATCTCCAGCCTCTAGCTTTCCTCTCCCTACTGTTTAGCATCTTGTATTCTCACTCTAGAGGACAGTGAGAAATCCCTCCCCCATCACCTCTTTCCCATGGTGTCAGTAAGAGCCAGCCACCTGGAGGCAGAGCAAAGAAACCCCCTTTTCTGCCCGTTTTCTGCAGTGTCCTCCCCCCACCTCAGGTTGGATGTTGGCTGCATCCAGGGGAACAATTAGGGCAGTGTTTCTCGGTGGTGGCTATCGCCCTGTGGGACAGGCGATGAACCCTCCCCCTCTCTCCGGCTCTTCCGCTCCACTGTGGCGATGCCCGCACCCCACACACAGGCTCCTGCCAGCTTAAGGATGACCCTTGCTGGCTGCGGGAAGATTCAGTGAGCTCAGCGGCATTGGTGGCTCTGCATCCAGTGGACTGTGGACATCTTTGTCTGGCACAGTGAAGGAGCAGCCTTGCCCCAGTCATTTGCCATGTTCTCCTTTCTGCTGGGCAGGGGTTTAGCTCCAAGCTGCTCCTGTCTGGGTTGTAAGACCCCTTCTTGCAAGAACCACGATTACTGTCCAGAGCTTGGATCTCATAACTTATCCCCTACAAAATGTGAGATTTCCCAGCTGCTACTTTGGCCAAGGAATTGGTGTCTTGATTTTGCTTCATTAGCATCTCTGTTGGGTTTTCTCAAAGCGTATGAAAAAGGCATCCATATTCCAAAAGGAAAAAGGCAGGATGTAAAGAGGAGTATCCGAGCCTCTTTTTTTTTTTTTTTTTTTTTTTCCAGAATGGGATAATATGAGCTGAAGAAAGAGAAGAAAGGCAAGAGAGGACCCCTCAAGAGGTTTATTTTGAGTGTGCAAAATTGTTCCACAACATCATCTTTAAGCACCTCCGTCACCTGTTTAATGCCAATGACATTCAGCAGTTTTCACTCTGAGCTCAGTTCAGTAATGGCTTCTCACTGGGCTCTGGTGAGGTTTTGCATGTTGCCACACTACAGTTTCAGAGCTATATCCACACCAGACAGAGGTGCATTTGCAGGGAAGATGATCCTACACTGTCAATCAGATCTGCAATGACAGCGGCCAGTCCCAAGTTTGTTCTGAGTGCATTAGCTCAGATGCTCAACACCATCCTTTGGATCGGTTCTGTTATGCTTCATGTGTTGGTAGCCAGTATATGCTAGATTTTTCTAATACAAGGCTCCTGGAGAGTGAAGATTTGCTGTAGAAATTGAGTATATTCTTGAAATTTCATTAAAACTATTTGCACTGGATCCCATCCATTAATCTCTTCTGATGTAGCACTGAACCACCTTCAAGTGGGCACTCCATTGGAGACTCAGTGGCATGACCTAGGTCTATCTCACTGCTAGCTCTGGAGGACCTGGGGTGATGGATCCTGGATTCTTTTCATGGGCAATCTTTTGTGGTTGAAGGGTTGGCATTGTTCTTTCCGAGGCTCAGTGAGAAACGAAACAATGTGAAGAAGGCAACTGTCAGAGGACTTGGAGAGGAAAACAAGGTAGAAATTGAAAGATGTGATGAAACCTGGTTGTCTTAGATACAGAGGTGAATGTGTTGTGATAAACCCATCTCTAGAGTGCAAATATCCTCAGAATGACTCAAAATGATACCTACTGTCCAGCAATGAAGTATTTTCCCTGGATCTGGTGTCCCCTCATATGCAGGAGATCCTTGAGATCCTCCATCCCCTTCCCTACCCTGCAGGATCAGATCTTCAAATCAGGAGGCCCCTTTTGGCAGAGTATTGACCTTGAAGCCCCTGGCCAGCTTGCTGCAGCACACTTGGGTCCCCATGAGGTGCTGTGACTGATGACTCTTTGGGAGCATCCAGGGCATCAGGCCTCATATGAGCAAACGTGCTGGCTGAAGGAAGGAGAGAGCACCTGGTTCCAAGGCACGTCGCCATCTCCCTGACTCACCCTAGATGGGCTCCCTCCCCGCACCTAGCTGCCCCCAAGCTCCTGAGTTTAACCCTCTAGTGTGATCACAACTGCAGCCACGATGGTGGGAGTAGCACAGTAAGTTGGTTGCAATATTAACGGTGAAGCTGGCGCCAGGGAAAGTGAGGAACGTGCATGCACCCGAGGTGGGGTGGGGGGCTGCCCGTGTCCCCTCCCCGCTGCCACCAACTGACTGTATTCTGGCTCTGAGAAGTGCTTAGCTCCACCTTCCGCCCTTCCCTCCCCCGGTGCTAAGCAGCAAAGCCTGCAAGAGACATCCAGCCAGGGTATTAGTAAAAACCAAGCCTCCCTCTAGGAATGGCACTTGCCTGAGAGCCTCCCCACGCAGCGCTCCCGTAAGCCGCCAGGGCCCGGAGGAGAGAACAGAGGGGCTATTGGGATACAAATTACAGCCCTCGCAGGATCTGCCAGGCACGCCAGCCAGCAACGTAAGTTTTCCTACCTGTGCTCGCTCACACGCACGCACACACGTTCACCCGCTCACTCGCACTTTTTTTTTCCTACTTTCTGTTACTTTTTCAATTTCTTTAGCAAGAGCCTCTTTTTTCTTCTTTTTTTTTTTCTTTTTTTTATTTTTCTTTTTTTTTTAATTTCTGGATGATGGGATAGAATGGGATAGAGAGGCCTTTATTCTCAGAGCGCGTCTTTTCCGAAGTGGGAAACTGCTGCATGGCGGCAGGGATTTTTAGAGGTGACTGCAAACGGAGTGAGAGAAGGATGAGTATATGGGGCAGGCAACTCAAATCCTTGGCTTTTCTCAAAGGAAGTTAAACTTTCTATGTATGAACATATGTCTATATAAGTACGTGTGTGTGTGTATTTATACATACACACCCATACCCGTACATGCATATTGGGGGACTATATTCTGGATGTATTTTAAGTGTCTGGTTCGTGAGCTGGGAGGAGGTGGGTGCGGGATGGGTGTTTGTATAAGGGCACTTTGCTCCACCAGGATAGGGGTTGCTGAATGCTCATTCGCCGCACTTGCTGGCTTCCCTGCCGTACCGTACCTCCTGCCCAGCTTCTCCTGTAGCTGGAGATGGGTTTGCTCTGGTTTATCAATATGACTGCTGGCGCGGTGTCTCCCACGACTCCCCCGTGCACCATGCTAGCATTTCAAGGCAAGATTTAAAAAGAAACGGTCGCTTCCTGACACAAGTTTTGCAGCTGCTCACCCATCCTGCTTCCCATCCATGTTTCTATCCTTTCGGCTCCCCAAACCCTCTTATTCTTTCTGTCCTCAGCAACTCCAGGCAGCTGCCGCAGGCCTCTCTATAAATGTAAGATCCGGACTACTGCAGAGGTAGAGAGCTTTCAATTAATCAGTGGCCCCAACCCATTCCCACCCCCATTGATCACGGGTTTTGTGGTGTGAATGGCAATTGCTTTGCTTGCACTTTTATCAAGTGGCCCCTGTCTCGTGGTCAGCTCTTTGGAGAGTTTGGAGTTCCTTTTAGGTTTGGTTTTTGCTCTTCCATTTCTCTTTTTTTTCCTCTTTCCTTTCTTTCCTTTGTTTTTGTCTTCCTCCCTCCACTGCCCAGTGAGAAGAAGGATACAGAGAAGGAAGAGAGGGCTCAAGAGCAATAATGGCTGATGATCAAGACCTTTCAGAGGTGGAGATGAGCCCAGTAGGCTCTGAAGACCACCACTGTCTCTCACCAGGACCCTCCATGGCATCAGACAACTCTCCTCACCTGGCCGGCTCTGGAAACGGAGAGATGGGCAAGGTCAAGAAGGAACAGCAAGACTCAGAGGCGGATGATGACAAATTCCCTGTATGCATCCGGGAGGCAGTCAGCCAGGTGCTGAGCGGCTATGACTGGACCCTGGTACCTATGCCTGTTCGGGTCAATGGAAGTAACAAGAGCAAACCCCACGTCAAGCGACCCATGAACGCCTTCATGGTATGGGCACAAGCTGCCCGCAGGAAATTGGCTGACCAGTACCCGCACCTCCACAACGCGGAGCTCAGTAAGACCTTGGGGAAGCTCTGGAGGTAAGATTAGGCAGGGATATGGGGAGCATGATGCTGAGGCGTTGTAGAGAGGACTGTGTGGTCATGTGGAAGGATGGAGATATAATGGGGTTAAGGGGTTGTCTCTTGATTGGGGAATGGGGCAAGAATCATTGTTAAATACTGTGAAAGCATCTTCCGTAGAGCTCACCTCCATCCCTCTCAGCAGCCCTTATCTTGTTTTCCCATTATTTTTCCTTCTAACTTTGCCTGGTGTCCTTTCTTCCTGACCCAATATACTCTACTCCCGGTCCTTGCCTGGAAATAACTGTCTGGCCATCAGGGGAGATCTGATTTTCTTAGCTCACCTTTGTTGGTTGAAATTGCTCACTCATAGGAACTGGACTGAGCCCTATCAAACTTAAGTCACTTGCAATTGCATTGCCTCAAGCCTGTTTAAACACATGTCCCAGCACTAACAGGGATTATCTTCTGCACAGTGCCAAAGAGGAAGTGGGAAATTAAGTTATGGCAGAGGAGAAAAGTCAGGGGAAGGGAGCAGTGGTTGGAGGCATGTACATGACCTTGCCGATGACTGCCTGCGGACCTGGCTGGCTCGTGATCCCAGTTTTGGCAGACCATGCAGGGTCAGCAAGTGGGGTCATCTGTGCAAGGGGAGACCCTTCTAGAAAAGAAGAGAGAGAAGGAATGCTGGAAAGAGATGAAACAGTATCTTTCTAGGTATATATCCTAGGCACAGATGATCCTTTATCTCTGAGCAGTGTTGTCAGCAGGCCGGCTGTCTGGAAGTCTACAGCACTCAACAAACCTGAAATGTTCACAGCCTTAGCAGGCTCTCCTGTGACACATTGGTTCAAACTGGCACCAATTTCCTTTGTCTCTGGAGGGATACCCTTTCCTTCTTGCCAGCACACACATGTGCTCTTCCCTCTGGCCTTCCATTTTGTTAGCACCTGTTTTGATGAGCTTTGTGCAGCTCTTCATGCCTTTTCCATACCCTCCCGCTCCAAACCTCTTCTTCTATCTCTGGAAAAGCCAGTGCCAGAGGCACTGATGGCATGTGCAGAGAGATTGCAGCAGGCCTGCAGGTGTGCACGTATGTGTGGGATGTGTGCGTGCACAGAGAGCCATCGCACACGAGCAGCGCATGTAGGGTAGCTGCTCTTCTTCTTTCCTGTCTGACACTCTCCACAAATAACCCAACAACCAATTGTAGATGCTTTATGCTGCAAGGCCAGGGTTACCCAGCACCCTCACCCCCTTTGGTTTGTACCAGCAACACAAATCATGGCTGTCAGCCTCATATGAACACGCTTTCTTGTGCCCCTTCCAGATCTAATGGCATTTTTGGAGAGGGAGCCCTCAACTGTGGATGAGGCAAGAGACATTTCTTCCAAGTAGAAGCAAAATGCACGCTATTCATCAGCTAATGCCCAAGTCTCCTTCTGACTTCAAACCTCCTTGCCTACAAGGCAGAAGCATGTCCTTAGGCCTGTGTCGGCCTATTTACCCCAAACCATCAGGGTTTAGCGCAACCCAAGCGAAGGATTGCTTTGAAAAGTTGAAGACAGGGGATGATCACAGTCCTCCCTACTAATGGCCTTTCCTGCCTTTCTGTTTTGCTCTCTGCTGCATTCCCTCTTCTTTACCACAGCAGTTATTCCAACCTCAAGCCATGCCAACCTTTCGCCTGGACACAGGCGAAATTATGATCCTCAGTTCTCATCCCACTGACCAGCCTTTTGCCTCCATTTTGATAGGCAGCTTGTTTGCTCTGTTGTTCCCTGTGCTTGTTACCCTCACCTGATAGAGCTATCATCTCCTAGTGTCACCTCAACATCTTCTTCCATTCATATCTTCATTAACTATCTCCTTTTTACTTTGCCTTCACTCTTCCACTTCCAACTCCTTTTGGTTCCCCTCTCCTACCTCTTCATATCTGAATCTGTGAGAGAAGGGCACGTGCTGGAGGACAGAAATGACATCTTTCTGTTCCCAAAGTGTTATTTTAAGATATTGTTCCTTTGTTGCAAAATATCTCTCTATTTCATAGCCCTGGCTGCCCTTCAAACACTGTATTTCCTGTAAAAATATATCAGAGCAGTAAAATTCTCTGTAGCTGTTACAGAAACGGCATACAGAGACACAAAACTCTGCCCTTGAGACATTGGAATACCTGACTAGCTTCCTATTCCTATGGCATTGCTCTCATGGCAATGTGAATCCAGCCTAATGAGACTGTTCCTAGACAGGAGATGCTGCTCTCTGTAGAAAATAGTGGTCCCACAAGGACCCCCTGGCATTTCTTAGGGCATTGTGTGGCCAGAAAGTGTGTCTGTCACGTGAAGAAGCTTGCAGGATCAGATCTGGGGTTGTGACTATTGAATGATGCTGAGTTTTAACCCAGTTACTTTTATTGAGCGTGTCTCCTTTCTGAGTCACTGCTGTTAGTGCGGATTGTGGCTTTCGGTGCTTTGTCGGCCTGTATGGGACAGTATGGCAGAATAAGCTGGGGTTAGCGTGCAGGCATCAGATCGGCATCTGACTTGGGTAGAACTGCCTGCATTTGTCTTTCTGTGAGTGTGAGGGGGAAAAATGAGCCCACAAAAGTCCAGGTGAAGTGCCTTAAAAGCTACAAGGATTGTAGCTCTGAGTAAACCTAACACAGCCTTGCAGCCATGTTACTGCTGCGTCTCCCTCCTTTGGGTTCCTGCTGGCGCTCGTCCCACATGCTGTTTGGTCTATGCTGTCCCCAGAGTATAGCTCCTATGTGTTTTCACAATCCCAGAGCAGCCAGCTCGAGTTCGAGATGGCTTGGTCTCAGATGTTTGACCAGTGTCTCTGCAAGGGGCCATGCCTGTTCACACATCCCCACCCTTCTAAGGTGGCCACACAAACCTCACAGTCCAAATGGCTACTTGCTTCAGAAAATGTGGGCTCTCTGGATTATACTTCCATGTAGGCTGGGTAAAAAGTGTACAGGCAGTGTATGTGAGGCAGAGAAATGGGGACTAGAGCTGGTGATCACGAACAGTGTCTGGAAACAACCCTTAAACCAAGTGTGAATCTAGCAACTAGTGCTGGGTGGGGATGGCAGAGGCTGGAAAGGGGACTGAAAAATCTTCTTTAAAGCAGGCTGAGCAATAACCTAACACTGTCTTACACGCTGCTGTGCAAACCAGACTCAAGTATCACAAGCAGCTGGGAGAGGGCAACTGTTGTGTGCAGGCCTGAAGCCATGTTTGCTCACGGGGCTTGTGGGCTCCAGCCCTGCGCCACAGAAAGCACTGGGGAGCCGGCGTGTATGAAAGGTGCCATTCTGCAGGAGATGGAGGGAGGCAAACAGGGAGCCCTGCGGCTGCCAGCACTGCCACATTGCATCAGTGTTATGTAGAGAAATGTCCCCTGAGGCAGTGGGGGGCAGAAGGAGCTAGGAGAGGAGGGGGGTTTGGCTTCAAACCTCTCGTCATCCTCTCCCCACTTCACACACGCTCCAACGCCAGACTCAGGAGGAGGCCTGACAGAAAGAAGCTGCCGTGAGCAGGGGGTGAAGGGTGAGGGGGTCATCTCCAACACTTGGCAAAGTAAGGAGCACAGGGCCGTGGCAGCAGGCATTGCTGTGACACATGAGGGAAGGCGGGGGGTTTGCCAGAGGCAGAGTAGAGACAGCCTACAGCCCCTTCAGCCACCACCACCATCTCCATGGGCCCAAGTGCTAGGTGGAGAGCTGTGAGACTCTCCTCTGTGAGTCTCTCCTCTGTGAGACCCTCTCCTCTTTGAGGGTCACAGTACCTGTTTGATGCTGAGGGCTAGAGCCAGCAGTGCCAGGGAGCTTACAGTCCTATCTGCCCCCCACCAATTTGTACCCACTTGGTGTGTGAGGTGAGTATTCGAGGGGCCGAACAAACTAAAATGGTGGTAGCTGGTGAAGGAAAGGGGAGGAGAAGAGGAAGAAGTTGAAGGGAGGGTTTTTGTGCTTGGCAGTCACCAGAGCTCGCCTTGGCGGCTTTCCTTCCCTAGGGCGGGACAGGGAGCAGCTCTCAAATGGAGGCTGGCTGCTGAAAATGTCGGCATGACTCAAAGCCAAAATACCAAGCAGCACCATCTCCAGGGCTGAAAACAAAGCGGACATGGGAAGAAGGGAGCAGTGAGGAGCTGAAGACAGTGTGGAGAGGGGTGAGGAGACCCCATGAAGGGATCTTTGCATCTGGGAGGCAGCACACACTGTAGTTTCCCGCACCCTACCTCACCTAGGCAAAGTGCCCAGGGAACAGGGTCATGCCCGCAAAGTCAGGAGCTGTGGACGTGCGGGATAGCCCGCCCAGATGTTTTGCTTCCAAGTCAGCTCTCATCTTGCATCAGCCATGCTGGGAGATAACCAACCCCTTCACTGCCATAGTGACTCATCAGCAGCTGAGGCACGGGGAAGAGACGGGCCTCGGGCTGCCATACCCGTACCCTGGCACGCAGTGGCCTCCCATTGCAATGCTGGGCCATAATAAGAGGCTGAAAGAGATGGGTGGAAAGATTTTAGCCCTTCTTTCTCCTCCCAAAGCAAGGTGCCTGCAGGTTCCCCCTTTCCTCTCAGGTCTATGTTGAGCATTCGGCACTGGGTAGGGCAGTGAGGACTCGGTTAAGCCCTGTCAGAGCTTTGCCCATTTTTACTCCTCTGCCCATGTGAGATTCCTTCACATTATTGACTGGGGAGCATGGGGGACAGGACACAGGAGGGGGAGGGCAGGAAACAAGTGAAATCTAAATCCCCCAAATCTCCTGGCCTTTGCCTGCTCGCACCAGTTTCACTTTGCTAAAGCCGATTTGAGCTCTGATCCCAGTGGAAGGGAGGAGGGAGCAGGGAGACTTGGAAAGGAGAAGGCAAAGATGTGGGGAGTGGACTTTTTTGCCGTTCTGCTGGGGGCACTGTTAATGGGCCGCTCTCGAGGGGAGAGGAGGTGAGGACACAAGGCAGAGATCAGAGAGCAGAGGATTTGACTCTTGGGTAGCCTCAAGTGACTTTTGTTCAGGTCATCCATGAGATAGCTCGGGAAGGCTGAGCTTTGATCTCCTCTGGCGGCCACATTGGAAGCTCTGTGCTCTCTGCCTGGTACCTCCTGCAGATCAAAGCTGTGCAGTGTATTGGCCCTTTGCGTCAAGAAACTAAAAGGTTTCTTGTTAGCTCTGGCACCATCTTGGTTGGTAGCATAGACAATCCCAGGCGTGGTTGCTTTACAGAGAAGTGTCAAGCATTTCAAGGCTGTGGATTTTGCCTCTGTTCCCTGATTTCTCCTCAAGAGAAAACTTTAATCATCTCTTGTGGAGATCAGGTGTTCTGCAAGGATGAAGATGAGGCTGAGGCAAGGTTGCCTTATACTCTGTGATGGTTCCAGGGGCTACAAGACTTTTAAGAGTTTGAAGGGCTGTTGCCTCAGACCCATTAGAAAAGTTGTTTGGAGCAGTGCAGCAGGAGGGATTAGAGCCCTCTGGGATGTGTGAGCATGGTGCAGGGTGGCAGGAAGGAGGCAGGAAAGCTGGTCTTGGATCCATGGTGGCTCAGTTGCTCTAATCTCTGGGATTAAGGCAGTGGTGGAATGCAGGCTGTGGCCATGACCTTCTTCGGCTGCCCCGAATGACCCTGGGTCAGCCCCGTAAGGGGCTCCAGACCTCCCCACACGCCTTCTGTCTGCTAGCTGGGAAGGTGAGGAAGAAGGAGTGACAAAATGGTGTTTGGAAACCCATCAGTTGCTGTCTAGTGATCCCTTTGATTCTCCTTGGCACTTTTAGCTACATACATTTAGCTGCATGGTTTCTTGAGCCATATCGCTTACCCCTCTTCAGGGGCTCATTCTTGGCCTGTCTTCTACACTGCCACAGTTTAGCCTAATTCGGCAAATTAGTGTTAATTGCTTCGGGAGTATCAAGATGCCAGCATAACCTAGTTGGGATTGTTTCTTCCCGTCTCCAGGCATTTCTTTTGTGGAGGGAAAAAGGGGACAGACATTTATTGGAAAATATTTTTGTGTTTTGGTACCCTGTCATTTTTAACCACTGTTTGGGTTACAAATCATAGGAAGAGACTGGTGCCTTTCTCAGAGCACCGATTTCTGGTTAAAATCAGGATGACTCTGAGTTGCAAGAATATTTGAAAAGAATCATAAAATAAAAATATTTAAAAAGAATCATAAAATAAAACCAAAGTACTTCCAACCGAGAAGCTGTTAAAGGCCTGTGCAATGAGGTCTAATCTCTTCTTCAGGTTTTCTGAGCAGTTCTGCCTGTGATTTCCTTGGAGATCCTATCTTAAATAGAGTAGCCCATAATCTGGCAGAATACAGAGAAGCAGTTTGCATTTCTTTAGTGCCTTCATCCAGAGATCAAAGCTCATCTATTTCTACAAGGTCCAGCAATGTAGCAGGTTTTTTTTTTTTTTTTTTTTTTTTTTACAACTAGTAGACTATGTTCAAGTAGAGCTGGACATTTGTGTTCCAGGCTTTCACATTGCCCACATGTAGGGTGAGCAGGAAGTGGCAAAATAAACTCTCCATTTCCTCCATCTAAATCTTCTTTAATTCTGTTCTAGGATATTGCAAGATACTTAAAATACCAGCAGACTCCATGCAGAGCTCCATGGCCCTGTGGAGCCAACACAAAACGCTGATATTTGTACTCAGTAGCACCTCAAACTCAGAGCAGTGCCTCTGAAAACATGGAAGGTTAAACTGAAGTAAATAAATAATCTGGGAAAAAGCAAAGACACACAAGAGACAGCACTCTGAGTAGCAATGACATAATATTGTATGACATAATATTTAGTACTACTTAGTTTGAGGGATGACCCCATCTTCCCTTGATTTGCCCACAGTCTGAAAGCAGCTTGCCCAGCCTTATTTTACACGACTGTGAAAGGCTGTATTTGCCTTAGGGGATGAAACTACATGTACAAGAGCACTGAACTTACTGAGGTAAGAATCATAATGCAGCTAGGGAAGGAGGTCGCAGTGCTAGCACTGACTAGTGTTAAGGCTTAATATGAGGAGGAAACATTAACAATGAGGAGGAAAACATTGCAATATTTTCAAGCTCTCCCTATTGTTCTGAGAAACCTCCTAAATGGGGCAACAGCCTCATGCCCATATTTACATGCCGTGTCCCGTAATGCTATGCATGGGTTATTTTCCTGACATACCTGCCCCTCTCCTTCCCCTCCTCTCTTCTTTCCCACCTTGGCCTCTACAGGTTGTTAAATGAAAGCGACAAGCGGCCCTTCATTGAAGAGGCAGAGCGGCTGAGGATGCAGCACAAAAAAGACCATCCTGATTACAAATACCAGCCACGCCGTCGGAAAAATGGCAAGGCCACACAGGGCGAGGGCGAAGGCCAAGTAGAAGGGGAAGCTGGCGGGGCTACTGCTATCCAGGCCCACTACAAGAGCACCCACTTGGATCACAGGCATCCTGGGGAAGGGTCACCCATGTCTGATGGGCACTCAGAACACTCCTCAGGTGAGTCCCAAGTGTCCATAGGTGTATGGACAGGTTACAGTGAACTCAAAGGCTCAAAAAAAAAAAAAAAAAGTTACCACTTTTGGGATGTGGTTCACACCTTCCTCATGATTCTAACAAGCTTTGTTGGAGTCACCAATCTGCTGGGGCGTGCCTGAGTTTCTCAGATATTTGCATTCCTTCAGTGAGCTAGGGAATCATTCTACTCTGCCTCTTCCTACAGAAGAGAATATAAAAAGGTGCCAGTTTAGTTTTGGCTCTTTCGCTCTCCCTTCACTGAAGTCTGCAGCTGAGGAGTTGCTGGAGTATTGGGGGGAGTGGAGCTGGCATATGTAATAGCCCAGGTATAAAGTGATAACTCACCTTTTCTCTCTCTTTCCTCCTCAAAACATTTTTCACATTGCAGGTCAGAGCCACGGTCCCCCCACACCTCCTACCACTCCCAAGACTGAGCTGCAGGCTGGCAAAGCCGACTCCAAACGAGAAGGGCGCTCTCTGGGAGAAGGGGGAAAGCCACACATCGACTTTGGCAATGTGGACATCGGGGAGATCAGCCATGAAGTGATGTCCAACATGGAGACCTTTGATGTCAACGAATTTGACCAATACCTGCCGCCCAATGGACATGCTGGCCATCCAGGCCATGTTGGGGGCTACGCAGCAGCCGCGGCTGCTGGCCACGGCCTGGGGAGTGCCCTGGCTGCAGCCAGTGGACACTCTGCCTGGATCTCCAAGCAGCACGGAGTCTCCTTGTCCACCGCCACCTCATCGGTGGTGGACTCCAAAGCGCAGGTGAAAACAGAAGGGTCTGCCCCCGGAGGTCATTACACTGACCAGCCCTCCACCTCCCAGATAGCTTACACATCCCTTAGTCTGCCTCACTACGGTTCAGCCTTCCCCTCCATCTCCAGGCCCCAGTTTGACTACCCTGACCACCAACCCTCAGGACCCTACTACAGCCATTCCAGCCAAGCCTCCGGCCTCTATTCTGCCTTCTCCTATATGGGACCTTCCCAACGTCCCCTTTACACTGCCATCTCTGACCCTGCACCATCCGTGCCACAGTCCCATAGCCCCACACATTGGGAACAGCCTGTGTATACGACTCTCTCTAGACCATAGGGAATGGGGAACAGTGTCCAAAACAGCGACAGAAAGGGTCCGAAGAATCAGCGCAGGCAGAAGAGCCTCCGAACTCCGAGGTCATTCAGTGTTATCCAGCCACCAGAACCCACTGAGTATCCGGAAGTGCCTTTCTTGACCCCGGCTATCGCTGGCTCACTCGCCTACAGGAAGGTTTTTCGTCCTTTTGCCCTTTACCAATTTCATGCAGGCCATCCAACTGGCTTGCAACACCTTATTGGCCTTCTAGATGAGGAGGATTCTAGACATGGAGTGATTGGTCTGTGGTGGGTTTCGTTGTGTGTCACCCTGGACTGTAAGACAAGAGAGATTCTCCTTTTCTCCTCCTCCCCAGACTGCTCCAGTGAGTTAGCAAGTGTTTCCAATAGGCTGTAATGGCCAACTCTTTGTTACCTGCTGTGGGTGAAGGGTGGTTGCTCGGGCACCTTGGTGAACATGTTTTGGGAGGAGTAGTAGGTAGGATGGCACAGCCAGCTTCCCTGAGATCAGTGTTGTGCAGCAGTCCTGCCTAAGATTCACACATGCATGAATCTTGATCCCCGTTGGAAGACCAACTTATGCTTGCTTCCCTGCTGATTTCCACAGCTGCAACCTAGCTTTTCTCCTTGCCTCTCCTCTCCAACCTTATCCCTGCTTGACCCCACGCTCTTTCCTGCATAGAGATTTTAAGGCTTGACTGAACAGTACATTGGACTCAGGAACCGCATTGTTGGTTTTAGCTTTATTCATCTCGTAGCATGCATGTATTCGTGTGAGGAGGTATGGGAGAGGTAAGGAGGGATTTGGGCCTCATAAAGGTGCTGTGGGCAAATCCTCCTTTCTTACAATTATTCTGAATCACTCGTCTGGCATTACTGGTATCTCGGTCCTTTCTAATCTCTCCAGTGTCCCAAACAACCTCCAGCCAAATTTGGTCCTTGCTCTTCCAATGTCTGACTGGGCCTGTGTGAAATGTGGAAGCAATAGGAAATCTGTCATCGCATCCAAAACAGGCATAAACCTCACCTGCCAACCTCCCGAAGTGATTCCAATACTCACTTTGAACCCCTACTCCAAACTCCAGACTAATGGGGTCTGCATCTCTGCTCGTTTGATCATCACGTATTCCAGTTTGTCAAAACCTCCCTCCTACCTTCGCTAAGGATGGAAAGATGTTCTCGTGGCTTTAAGCAAGGTAGAAATACACGCTTCTGGATAACAGCGAAGAAAATAAGCCTACAAGAGGTACGAAAGAACTCGTTTTCCCGGCTGCATTTCAAACTGGAAGCATCCAGCTGCCCAGCTCATATCAACCCCTTTTTTCAGCCCGACAGGCCGGTCTGCCTACTGGTCCCTTGTCTTCTCCAGGACTGGGGTGGTTTGTCATGCTAGGGAGCTAACTGGCACAAATACGGCTGCAGGAAAAGATCACTCCCAGCAATTGATTGCAGAGACATATTGTGGGACCTTCCAATGGATATTCCAGTCTAGCAAGATAAAATACCTTGGCCAAACGTGGACTGTGATCTGTGCCATTGTTTCCCTCTGCTGATATGACTGTCAGATGCCCTCCTGCCTCCCTTAGTTATGGGTGTCCTCTCCTTTCGGCATCTGGAAAGATCATGTAGAATGTTTGCTCCCTGTATGCATGTAACCTGTTCCAGCCTTGCCCCCTTATTTATGCAAGTAGCACCTTCCTCCCCCACCTCCCTTTCCCCAGTCTCTATGCTGTCCTAGCACCATTAACTCTGCATTAAACATATGGAATAATAAACTTAAATGTTTCATTTTCATGTGTCTGCTTTTTTTTTTTTACCTCTTTCTTGAAATTCTCCCCCCCGTCTCTGCATAAGGGTATGTCTCTATACCACCACACAGACTCTGTGCACAGCTTTCCTCTGCCCATCATTGAGAAGACACAAGCAAAATTCTGGATGATCTACCAGACTCCTCCCTGTAGATGAAGCATCCACCATTCACAAATATATAGGCTAAAATTGTATAGGATAAAATTCAGCCTATACAATGAAGCCTACACAATTCAACCTATCCAATAAGAACAGTTTTGTATGTGCTTCACCCAACTGTTTCTTGGTGTGATTGCTAACACTCTCAAGAACAGGAGCTTGGTCTTCTACCTCCTCATTTCCTCATCTCCAGGTGGTAGATCATATACCTTTAAAAAAGCCCCTTCCCCACATACATGAACACACATACTTCGGAAGCAATCAAGAATTTCTCTGTAGAAATTCAAATACTCCTGGGCTTCTGCGTGTTTGAATATACACACACATACACAGTGTATTCAAGAATATATAGATTTGCACCCTCTTCTTTGTTCTCAGGCTCTGGGACACTATCTGAGGATGTTTGGAAAAAAAATGTACAGCATATTTTGCTCTGCTTAAGGACGACATCTATCAAGGCCAATGGTAGCTAGCTAGGACCCCAGTTAATACAGGGGCTCCAAAATAACTGAAGAGTTCCAAAAGATTTCCAGGCAGAGGCATATGATTTATCCAGTGAATTTGTGTTCACTAGATGCCTTACGAGTAGAGCAAGTAGGATGCCTATGAACCATGGAGCATATTCAAAGCTTTTTAAAGCTCACAGCATTGTTCAGATGAAGTCCTGTGTAGGGCCAAGAGCGCCCGCAGCGTAACGACCTCCTGAGCTGTGGTGTCAAGCTGACAGTGGTGTAAAACTAAACAGTTCAGTGCAAAGGGGGACCACGGCCACTCGTTAGGCTGGAGACAAAATCTTAGCCTGAACTACAGGCTACAGGGAGAGCGCAGAGGACGACTGCACCGCTGAGGAAGTCAGGAGCACCTGTGGGGTAGCAGGGAAGCCACGGACACACTAGGGGTAGGAGAGCTGGCCACAAGAGCGGTGAAAGTAAGGGACGTGATGGGGATGAGCAGGAGAGTGGGAAATGAAAGCCCCTAACCTGACGCAATCATCGTTCTCTAGCTCTTGGAAAAGCAAACTAAGGAAGGGAACACATTCTGCCTCAACCATTCTCCAGCAGAAGGGGATGCTTCACCTTACCTAGGAGTCTCCTGACAACTGAGGCAGGACTGAGAACATCGCTGGTAGTAAAGGGGTTAACTACTCCTCCTGCAGTCTAGCAGGAGCTGGCCCGGCATCCTTCCCTATCCCTTTAATCGTATCTGATACAGATGCAAGGCTGGGGAGGGGAGGCGGGTAGGAAACAAAGAAGCCATTTAAAAAAAGGACAAGAAAACGACCCCCGCGCTCCATGGCGGACGCCAAAACGATTGCACAAAGGCACCATTTCAGGGCTGAAATTTCACCGCACCAACGTGATTAAAGGATTCCACAAAGGGTGGGGGGAGAAGGCTGAAAGTCACAGCGCTGCAAATTAACCTTTTCTTGGTAAGGACAGCCTGGCCCAGGAAGCACTCGTGTTCCTCAGGGCCAGCCCCTTCCCATACCTGCCAGCAGCTCCACATCCCCTTTGACCTGTCACTTTGTCCAGAGACCCATTCAGCTCTTGCAGTCTTGCCTCCAAAGCCAGCCCCTCCTGTGCGCTTCAAACGCTGGGCACATCAAAGCAGCGAGGGACCGATGCTTTGACAGGGAACACCAAGAGTGGCATACATGGCTGGGTGCGTCAGCCAGGTTGCCAGGCACATGGATATAAACTCTCTGTGGGATGTGGATGCTCCTCGGCAGGCACGGGGTACATGCACAGCATGGAGAACACATGCTCTATATGGGAACACATTCTATAGGAGGAAGTACAGTATTTACATGTTCTATATGGGAACATGTTCTATATGAGGAAGTACAGTATTCAACATGACCTAGTTGGAAAGATTCTTCCTAGACCAACAAAGATACAGCAGCAGGTACCACAGGCTTGCTTTCCATTTGTTTCCCCTCAATTTAACTTCTTTTAAACACAAAGAATTACAAGGGCCCTTTTAAACTGATAATTGCTTCTAGAGACACACTCAACATGCTCTGCCCAAGAGCTCAGGTCTTCCTCTCAAATCTTGGAGCACACAGAAGATGAAGAAACAAAACCAGGTAGTGGCTGACTAGAAGCTCCTGTAGATTATAACACATACACCCAACTTTTCTCAATTGCAGTAAAAGAGGCTAATTATCTATCCCCTCTGTGCATCAAGAATTGAGAGTGTTGGTGTTTGCTCCTCTGGAGATCTTCCAAACCTGCCTGGATGCCACCCTGTGCCACGTGCTCTGGCTGTCCCTGCGGGGGCAGGTGGGTTGGACTAGATGATCTCTAGAGGTCCTTTCCAACCTCAACCATTCTGTGATTCTGTTTAAGGGGACAAATTATTGCATGTTTCTCACACAGCATATTAAAGGAACTTCATAGCTTAACTGCTCTGCCAACACTGTAAGACCCCCGCAGCACGTACAGCCGAGAGGGCCCGAGCGTGCTCACGCCTGCAGCTGCCATCAGTGCAACCACGCGCCGGAGCGCAGCTGCACTGGAGCAAGTGCAGCCACCGAACACACGGCGCTGAGCTGGGGGGACAGCAAGTGGCGACGGCGCTTCCGGCCGGGCAGCGCCGCTGAAAGGGGATCCCCCGCGCTGATAAGCAGCGGGAGCAGGGAACAATAGGTGACTTGATGGAAGCTGCTCTACGATACTCCTGAGAAGCCCCGTAGCCAGCTCTGGCCAGGGAGGAAATTGGGGGTTTCCACAGCAACCTGCCTAGGGCACAAAGGCCCAACTGTCTAGAGGGAAGCAATGGAGGTGTCTGGGCACTCCAGCCTCTGCCCGTTTTAAGAAAGGATAGGGCTGGAGAGCCAGAGTCCCTCCCCAGCCAAAGTACCTGCGAGATCCTTTCTGTACAACAGTGGTTTAATTGGCTACTGGTCCTGTGAGCAGGGAGGGGTGGCAGTGGCAAAGGAAGTAGTTCCTACAGCCTTTAATCTAGCTGAAAGGGATAGGCTTCTCCGACGAAAAACTGCAAGAAAGGCAAGGCACTTTGCTTTCTAAGCCCATTAATATAGCCCACATCGTCTGCACAAAGAACACAGTGAACAGGCTGGTAGGGAGAAGAAAAACTCTTCTCCTGGGCATATAGGACGGATGAGAAAGGGAAAGAACAAAAATGTTCAGCTAAAAGTAAGACAGTTTACAATTTATTTACACAAATATAAACAAAAATAGAAACATCTGCTGTGGAAGGAAGAACCAAAAGCAACAGCTTTGATCAGTCTGTGATAATTAATTCATCCACACCCCAGTCTTCGTAGCTCCCATCTGGCAGGTATCGGCGGATGATTATGGGGATCTTGCGTGCTCTGAGGAGAGGACACAGAGGTGAATGGAAATGCCAAAGCCTTCACTTTACCCTTTCAGCAACCAACAGGAACTGCAGGAGGGTCTTAGAGGCTTCAAGAAGCTCTTCAGGTTTACCTCGAAGATCTGCGAAGCACCAGTGCTTCATATTACACAGCAAGGGAAATCCCAACAACCCTCTCTTGCAGGTGCAAAGCACTGAGTGCCCTTTAGGCCCAAAATAAAGACGTGAAGAAGGTCAGCAATCCACTACTACCACAGAAATTGAGCCCTGTGATCTGAAGCACTAGGAGCCAACACCAAATTCCTAATGAAGATATGGGGGAGAAGGAAGAAGAAGTGAGGGGACTCGAAATATAAATCCACTATTTGTTTGAGGGAAAACTCAGTGAAGACTTTTTTCCACACCAGTCACTACAGAAGTGGCAGAACTCCAAGAACGTGCACAAAAAGTAATGACTTTTACAGTGGGTTTTACACTCTAGGCATCCAAAGTATCAATTACATTTTAAGGTTACATGAAATTGGTACTAAGATGAGCTACCATGGGGGTGGAACACTGCATCTGCTAATGGCATTTCCAATTAAAAAGCAAGGAAAGGCTGAACACAATTTAACTTACTGAAGGCAGATTTAAGTCAGCAGAATGTAATTAAGCAGTCTGGAATCCAATCAGGGCATCAGGTTTACAACCATATCAGCCTTGAAGAGTCGGACAGCATCTTTAATGATCATAAGCATTCAGCAATTGCTTCTCCCTTATGCCAAGTATTATGATTGAGTTTTGGCACTGAACAGGACATCCCTGTATTTCCTGCCTGCCCTGACTCCTTTCCAGAGCTCGCACTCGCGACAGTGACCAACCAGACCGAGTTTGGAGACTTGACAGGAAACAGGACCTGAGGAGGTTTTGGCAAGGACAAAGGAGATGTAATAAGGATGCAAAACCACAAGAGCAACTGCAGTGCACCAAGAAATTGTGAGAGTAGAGGGGACAATTCACTTCAAGAACAGGGATTTAATCAGAAAAGGAGTCTAACTACTCTGCTTGGAAAATACTTGTATGTGACCTAGGAGGTCACTGACTGTATTGGTGAACCGTGGCCCAGCAGGCAGCCTTGCTGTGGAAAGGTGGGCCTGTCAACAGCCACCCAGAAGCTGCCTCTACTACAGTCAGAAAGGCTGTGACTGTATTTACCAGGATATGTTGCATACCGATGAAATAACCACATAAAATTCCCTTTCTAACATGGAGGCAGGAAGCAGGGATGGGTCTTTTGCAATTGCAGTAAGCCAAGCATGGAAAGGTGTAGAAAAAGAAGGTTCTTAACAGAGTTTCCACATCACAAACCTGACCTGTATTTTATTTTTGTCAGTATTTCATTTGAACACAGGTTTGTTCAAATGGCTGCTTTGCATTAGTTCCTTTCAGGGAATTAAACTGATTCCAGAAAGATGGAGACTTAGGTTCTCACAGGAATAAAAACCACTCAGACTCCCAAAAAAAAGATGTCAGGGCTCTGCAGTACTCTGCAGGAGCTCCTAGGATGGGAAAGAGCAGGACCCAAGCAACCTGCAGTTGGGGAGAGGTCCCAGCATGGAAAAGGGGACAGTGACTATAGTGTTCACTGTTAGAATGCATGCACAATCCACACAGGATAAGCTGCTAAGTGCTAGGGTGAGGACTGGTTGATAGGTGCAGTCACAGCCCAAACCCGAAACTTACTTGAGCTCCTTCATGGCAATCAGCAAGGGGTCTGTCTCCCCCTCCAGCTCCACCATCACAGGGGCACACATCCTGTATGGGAAGAGCAAGAGTCACCCAGAGAACACACAGAGACACAAGAGCCATAACCCAGCATGCGCCTGTGTCCTTCACCCAAAGGGCAGCAAAGCAGAACACCACCTTGGCAAACCCAACCTGTATTTTGAATCACTTGAGGAAGAAACTTCCCCTACTCTGAGCAGGCAGTGGCAGCACCTGCTTTACTAGATGCAGGCAGCTACGGATTGAGCATTTACTTGAACGTTCCTCTCGGCCTGTCCCTCAGCTGCAGCTGGAGCTTTGCAGTCAGTCAAACCCACGTCCTCCTGGAGTCACCCTGGGCTGTGGGTGAATGCGAGGAAGGAAGGAAAAGTTCTAAAATTAACCCAATAAAGAGGGTGGAAACACTGTAAAAATAGGCCTGCCATCTACAATTCCACTGCATCTCTTAAAGCCTGGAAAAGATGAAGAGGTCAGGAAGTATCAAAAAAAAAAAAAAAAGAGAGAGGGCTGTTTTTATGATGGACTATCTCCAGGAAGGGGAAAAAAAAAAAAAGGCATTTTGCAGAGGGTTTAGCAGCAGAGCTGGCATGGCTGACTATTATCTGCCCTCCTAAGCAACAGCAGGGAACAGCAGCTCCCGTTATGCGCGGACAAGGCCACTGGGGGCTGCTGCTGGCCTAGAGTCAGTGCTGAAGGCAGAGGCTGCAGCGAGGCAGTACCGGGCACCAGAGCCTGGATTACAGGCCTGGCACGGACCCACCTCTGCTCTTCCATTCCTCTGGCCTTCCACCAGTTGGGGGACTGTGCACAAAATAGCTTCACAGAGGGGAAGACAAAGTGAGGGCTATGGAAAGATGTGAGCACCACTCAGGAGCCTCTAGACGAGGCTCCTATGGAGCAGCAGCTTTATTCCGAGGGTGAACGTAACCAGGATAAAACCAAGATGTGTTTTCAGACGAGCTTTCCAAAGGCTTACAGACAGCCTAGCAGGCTCGCCTGGGGGGCAGTCTTCCGACAGGCAATATTCAAACAGCCCTGGAAAGGTGAATGGAAGATGCTGAGAGCTGCCAGCCTTAACAGCACTTAAAAGAGGATTTAAGTACCATTGCGTATTATAAATGGGGCCCCACTCATCAAAATACTTTAGACACATATAGCTTGCTGCAACACAACTGCACTCTAAAAGGAAGTCAAGATCATTAGGCTTAATCCCTGCAGCCCAATAGTATCACCCAGAAGCATCCTGGCATGTTTTTTCCCTCAAATGTTGGCTTTTGCAGACAGTTTCTACAGTTTCCAGCCTGGACTCACTCACCCTATGAGAGGCAGAAGTCAGGATTGCTCTCACACCCCCTGTGACAGGGGGAGGAGTTTTGCAGCTGCCGAGTGCCTGTCCTTCCAGGCAAAAAAAAAAAAAAAACCCATAAAGTCCCTTCGCCAGGGGAGGATCTGGAGATTCCACCCGTGGCCAAGGGCTCAGCAGCTTTGCTTGGCAACGCCGACAGAAACAGAAGCTCAAAAAACTTGGGGATCCCTTAAGGAACTCCCAGAGCTCGGGAGCATCTCCAGGAGGGAAGCAAGCAACTCTGAGAGGGACGGGGGCCCGTGGGGACCGCGCGGGACGCGGAGCGAAGCACTTACGCGATCTGGAGCGCCCGCGTGCCCAGCACACGCGCGCGCTCGTACTTGGTCATGTAGGGGGTGGTGATGCGCTTCTGGTTGGCCTGCTGCCGCTCCCCCGACGGCAGCACCTCCACGTTCTCCTGGCC
>NW_010588314.1:498074-511758 GCF_000705375.1 Tinamus guttatus | reverse complement strand
GAGGCCGCAGGGCGCGAGGGCACGGGCCATGGCCTCCCTTCGGCCCCGCTTGGCCGCCTGCCCGGGGCCGCGAGCGAGCGGTGCCGCCTCGACGGCCGCAGAGCTGGGCAGGAAGCAGGGGGAGGCGGCGAGTCGCGCAGGCCGCAGCGCCTTTCTTCTCCAGGGGGAATGGCAGAGGGGAAACAAATCTGCGCCTCGCCAGCTTCCCCTGCTTCCCCGCCCCGGCGGCTCTTGGCTGAGCTCGGGCAGGTCTCGGAGGTCTCTGCTTGCAGAGATCCTCTGCAGGATTAATTGTTCATTGTCCGAGTTGGGGGCTTCCACTGGCTTCCTGGACAGGCTGCTTGGTAACCTCCTGGATCTCGCTCTTGCTAAATGTGTCCCACTGTTCTCGTCTGGCTTTGATACAGCTCTCATCACTGTGGTATCTGAACATCTCCCAGCAGTACGCTAGGGAACATGACTAACATCTGGCACGCATGCGGCCCTCTTTCCTTTTTCCTCTCCCCAAAGCAGAGTGCTTGCAGCCGAGTCTCACCATTGTTTTTCTGCTCTATTTGCAGGAATGGAGGATGGCATCCTGTCACTGGAGGGGAGGAGAAGTCTGTGGTGTGGAGATCCTGTGGAGTTGCACAGGCTGGAATCAGCATGATTGTGTTTTGGAGCCCCTTGGACTAAGATCCAGATGCGCACATTAGGTACCTGGACCAGAGAGAGTCAGGCACTAAGGGTAGGATCCAGCAGAGCAAATATGCCATGGAAAGAGCTACATAGTAAAAAACACAGGAGAAAAGAGGACAGATCTGGGTGTTGGATGTGTTAGCTGGGGATGTTTTGGAGAACAACATAGGAGAACAACATTAACACCTTATATTGGGCTCATGTTGCTGGGTGCATCCTAAGTGCCGTCTCATCTAACTACTGCTACTCAAGAGTATCTGACCAGAAAGCTTTCTGTTCATGAAGCTCAATAGGATTGAAACTTACCTTTCTCATAAAAAGTCAATCTGGGGATTGACTTGGCCATATCTGGGGAGAGAAACTTACTTTCTCTCATGCTGTATGTGTGACCTGGCATTAAAGAGTGACAGATGCAATGGTGTTTGTAGGGATCCATTGACAGAAGTCACAGCATCAATCCCTGCTCCAAACATTGTCTTTTTATTGAGTATAAATAACAGAAAGCTTCTGGAAGCAGGACCATGTAGAAGGACTTTCTGCTTCCAGGTGAGTTCTGCTGCAGGCTAAAAAAATTAGCTTTTTCTCTTGTTCCAGCTCAAAGAAGGTTGAATTCTTAGAGCATATAGGCCTGCTCTGAGGAGTTGGGGGACTGCTCTCAGCAAGTGCTGCTTCCTACCTGGTGGTCAGGGTACTATGGTGGGAAAAACAGGTTTGAGCTCCCTCAGGTTCAGGGACTGCATTAGGAGGCCAAACTAGGGCTTAAAAGAAAGCTGAAAACTTTACTGTTCCTCCCCCCCCCCTTTTTTTTTCCTGCCAGTCCTTGAAGGAGGATGAGGCCTGGGACAGAATAATCCCACAGGAACCAAAAACATTGTTCAGACTGAACTCAAATTTAACTTCAGCTAAAAAGAAAGAAACACAACCTGATTTCTGGATCCTGTTCAGACTTAGAAGTAGTCTGCACTAAACAGAAGTAATTTTCACTATTCCTAGGGGCATAAGCCATGGCAGCAAAGGACGTTGAAACATCAGATAGTGAAGTACACATGGGGCAGAGGTGACTTCAGGGGTAGGCAGCAGCCAAGCAAGGACTTTGAAGATCAGGACATTTGGAACTGTGAGCTGTACCGCACAGGAAACCCTGGAAGAAGTGGAGGAAGAGCATGATACGATCTTAGGAACCCATGACATTGAGAAGATGGATTGCCACGAGAGCTATCTTAAGTGTTTAGTACGATGATTATACAAGAAGACAAAAAAAATCTATTAACAAAAAATTACTTAATTTTTTTTCTACTTAGGCAAAAGCATTTCCACTAAGACACAGCAAATGCTGAGCTTATTGTTACTGATCCCGAATTAGCAGGTATTTTCCTTTTCTCAATACTTTTTCTTAATTGGTTATATATTTCCTTCTTCCATCAAATCTAATGCTTAGCACTCTCTATTCTCTCATCCATGTCCATTCCTTGTTTTGTTTCATTCCATTGCTGCATGGCCTGAGGGCTGCAGAAAGTGAAAAACATTTAGGTAGTACATTTGAAAGGTTTGTGCAGCCTCCCCACCCAGGGCCCAAAGTTGTGGAGTAAATTGCCAGAAACGATACTCCATAGAAAGGAAAGGAAGCATTGTGGAATCAGCCATGTTGTCGCATCCTAAAACCTGCGAAGCCACAAAACATGTTCTGTGGTTCCTCCGTGAAAACCGTTTTGACCAGAAGTGCCGCAGGGAGCCTCCCTGGCATGGGACAGGCAGAGGCCACCCCTCCTCCCTGCAGGAAGGACGCAGCTCAGGCCGTACGATGCTGCTCTGCTTGTTGCCCCGCGTTCCTCCTGCTGCAGACAGTGCCAGGCACCGAGTCGAGCTGAACCCATCTTTCCGCCCCCCGCGCGAGAGCTGCGGCTCTTCCTGGCTTTGTTCCACAAGTGCCAGTCCCGCTCCATGAACCTCCCCCGGGCCCCGGCGTGAGGCAGGGAGCCAGGCAGAGCAGCTGCGCTGGGCACCGGATGGCCTGTGCGCATCCTCCTCAGGAAGCTGCTCTGACAGACACAAACAGAAGCAGCAGCATATTCACATGTTTGGAGGGGCACGTAACTGTTGGCAGGTTTAAGGAGGTACATGTACTGAATCTCTCCAATCTCAGCATGCCAATGAATTAAAAACAGGCTAAATCCCTCCAACACATTGTGATTGATTTACTGATTGCATTTATCTTTTACAAAAAGTATGAAAAGATTTAGGCTTTGGGATAATAAGCAATTGATGGGGAAGTGCTGTCAACAGCTACAATCTGGGCTGCTGGAGGTCAACAGACCCAGACATGAAAAGGACCATAACCCTCTATGTCACACAGCTCCCACAGGCTGCTGCAGCACAGGGGCATTTCAGTCCCTTGGCAATCTGGAGATCTCTCCTGCCACCTCAACCCCTTTCAAGCTGGAGGTATTGGAGTTCTCAGTATGTGTAACATTAACAGCAGCAGGCAGGAGGCCAACAGGAGCTGCCCATTTAATATCTCTCTCTGCTGTCCCTGCTCTGCCTGCTTAAGTTATGGGACTTTGCAAGGGGAAATGCAGTTTACAGTATCTAGGACACTAGAAACTTGACCCTCATTCAAACAAGGCCTATAATGTAACAAAGGCCGATTATTCCTGACTTCTAACCAGAATCACAACCGAAGCAGAGCTGGACTGCCAAGACCCCTCTCTCAGTGTAAAGGAATGAAAGGGAGGGGTACGGAGGCAGATGGTGCATGTGAAACATGCTTTGTGTAGCTTTCTTCTTACCCACAGGTTTCTCTTGCACCTGTTGCTTCCACTCAAGCACTGAACTATTTAAAGACATTCTGCAAAAAGAGACGAGAGGGTGTGGAGGGTACGTGAGATGTGGTTCATTCTTTACATGCTTCTCTGTGCCCTAGTATCCTCAAGTCCTTGATTCCCCTCTGTAGGGCTTGTTTTCAGCTGCTTTTTCATTTTTAGGGCACTGCAAATCTTGCCCGCAAGAATCCAAGGTGGTTAGAGAATTGGGAAAATTGGCATCTGAAGGCTCAAAGCATTTAAAAGGGTTTTAATAGAGTGAAATGCCCTCAGGAGATGTTTCTGGAGAAAGTGTAAGTTCTATAAAGTAAAGGGCCAGGACTTGGGCATCGCATAAGCTGAAATGAACCACCGCCTCCACCATCAGATCAGATGACCAAACTTAGTAGTCACTGGATGTTTTTTAAGAACGTTTTCTCCCTTCCTTAAAAAAAAAAAAAAGGCAAAAAAAAGCAAGCCTTAATCCACTTTGGAGCGTTTCTCTCCAACAGCAACAGGAAAAGGTGGTGATTGTAGAGGAGATGAATTCAATCTTCTGAAAACAAAATCACAACTCAGATTTAGTTCAAGGTGGGGCAATAGCTGAAAGAAATAGCACCTCTTTCCATATCCTGTAGAAATGTTGTAGAACTGCTCATATTTTCGTTGTTACTCAGTCCTGTAGTCTTCCCTGTTCGCTGGGGAAGAGTGAAGTGCACAGCACTACAGAATATGGAAACAGATCTGTTCCCCACTGTTACCTGCAACAATATAGGCCAAAGAGCATAAACCAACAGCAGGTACCTGCCCATGTCTTCAGATGCAATTATGTTCTTAGAGAATACACCAGATGCTGAATGCTCACCAAAACTTTACTCATTTATTAGAAGTTTTGACTTTTGCAGGATGGTTTGAGACAAATGAGCCTGCTTATTAAGTATAAAAACCTTCAGAGCTATAGGAGATTCCAGAAGTACTGGAATCCTGAGCTTCCCTCCCTCAACAGCAAAGGGAATAATCTCTCCCTCCCACTTCTTTGCTCAGTCCAATCACTGTGGTCATTGGTTTAGGGTCTCTGGCCCATCTTCTTCAAGGTTCGATTCAGCTGTAATTAAAGAAAGCAGCAGTCAGAAAAATACAATGATTAACATGCTGGACTGTTCTCACCCCCAGCCTTAATCCAGTGCTTCTGCTGCTTCTCTCCAACTCATTTACAAAAGGATCCTCATAAAGGTGCAAACAGCACGCAAGGTAGGAGGGGGAACTAACACAATGGCCTCCTCTTCCCTAAGACAGCAGGGTAAGGGCTGGGGAGGATATTTAGCAAAGGAAGACTAAGAAGGTAACCCTTAGCTAGCTCCTGCTCACATCCCCAGGGCTCAGGATTGTGCTGCACAGGTTTCCAGCCAGCAGCAGCCTCTGCTGGGAAAGCAGAGCAGGGACAGTGTTGCCTCCTGGCTGAGCACAAGGCTGATGTCACTGGTGCCCCAGGAACCCTTACATCTACTTTACGCAGCCTGGCAAGCAATGAGGGTAGTAATGTGACTTCGTTCCCGTTACTGATAGAAACACCACACCTGTTGAGGCACAACTGAGCCCCAATGAGGGAGCCACAGACCACAGGGAAGAGAACCTGACACAAGCCAACAACCAGGGGTGGTTAAAAATTGCTTCCCTTTTTACCCACCAAAAGGCTGAATCTTGCTCCCACTATCAGCACCCCTAAATAGTAAAAATCCTTCTCCTTTCCCAATGTGGCTCAGCTGGAAGAATGTCTCTCATACGAGAACTTAATGTTCCTCAAAGGCCACGAGCTGCTGCTTAGGTCACCCGCCTTTGGTCAGTGCCTGCGCAAGGCACCGCACAGCTTGCACCCTGAAGAGCCCCAGACTTCCCCCATATCTCCTACAGAGCCACATGATTCTGCTGCCCAGGCCTCACCTCCTCAAACTTGTGGATCTGGCGGATGAAGAAGTCCCCGTAGCGCCGAGCAACCTTTGTGTCTGCAATGTGGATCATGTCCTGGGGAGGGAGGAAGCCGCATAGTCAGGAAACTGGCAGAACCAGCAGGGAAACAGCAACCTCTATGAAATGGGAGGAGCAACCAAGGGGGCTTCCCTCTAGTCCTGATTCAGCATAAAATGTGTGCCTAGCCTGTACTAGTCCCAGAGCTACCTCATTTAGTTCCCTTTAGGCTGTCTTCCCTTCATCCTTGCCTGTGAAGGGCCCCAGATTCAAACCAGATTCACCTCTTGTGTTCTCAGCTTCTCCAGTCAAGCTCAGCCCCCTTTGCAGCAGCCTGATAGTCCCTAAGCCAAAGTCTGTCAGCCTTGAGTCACACTCTGCTTCCTTCTACTAACAGATAAGAACAGTGCTATCTACAAGGAGAGCTAGGCTTGCAGTGCAAGTCAGCCAGTTGTAAGTCAGTTGAATTCAAGGGACCAAGGGAGACAAAGCATGAATGACGCCTTGCAGGAAAAGGTCTGCTCTGAGGACCACAAGTCTGGAATAACTGGTTCCTCTAGCAGCTGTTGCTGCTGCTATCCTCTTTGAGGAATGAAAGGTGACGTCTTAAAAGACTTTTTTTTTTTTTTTTGACAGCCTACACTGCTCTGAGCAATAAGAGCAGGCAGATGACTGGACCATATCTTGAGTTTAGATTCCTAGCAGAGCTCCAGTGAAAAATGCAGCCACAACATGGCCAACTGAGGTATCACATTTATCAAGGAGAGATGTGCTGGAGACCTACAAAGCTGACAGTCCCACCTGAGACACTGACAGCACAACCTGTCACCCAACTATCACTTTCTGAGAGCGGTGACAGACCTACAGCTTCCTCAGACGAGGGCAAAGATATTTAGAACCTCTTTTTTCACCTCCTGGGTTCAATGACTGTCATAGCTGTCTACATTATACTGCAACTGCTCATGCATTGACACTTGCATTGAACAGCTTCATTATGGGCAGCCAAACCTTTCACATAACAGAGAAAGAAGGGATGTTTCCCCACAAACTGTACCCAAACCTGGTGTTCTCACCTCCAAAGCTTCCTGGCTGGAGGAAGGACAGGCTGGTAAGGACAGGAGGAGGCTGGTAAAGGAGCAGATACTAACCTTGTCAATATAGAAGTCTACCTCAGAGGCAGACTGGAACTCCCCATCCAGGGCAGAGATGCCACTGGTCCACACCAGGTTCTTCATCTTGTGCTTGAAAACAAGCAGCTGGATGCGAAATTCCTGCTCCGTCAGGTCCAAGAAGCCAGCCAGCTTGGCCACAGGCATGGTGGTGTAGAGCTTGAGGAAGCTACGAATGGTGGAGAGCTGGGCCTTATCACCAAAGACCTTGAGCTGCTGCAGGAAGGGCTCCTTGTGGTAGTTGGGGTGTACATTGTCATAGTTGGGCACCACAGGAGAGAGGAATTTGGGGCAGGCGTAACTAAAGAGCTCCTCATAGACTTGTGCGTCGCCCTTCTGCATGCGCAGCATCTTGTCCCCGTACTTCTCCCGCAGCTGCAGGTGAATGCTCTCGTCGATGCGCATGGGGTACATGGTGAGGGCGATGGCCAGCAGCGCGTGCATCTGCTCGTTCTGCTTGTTAATCTGAGGCAGAGAGGAGAAGCTGTTAACTAGCCAATGTGCTCAAGGCTTACAGAACAGGGAAGAGCTGGTAGGGAAGAGCTGGGAGATGCATTTTTCAGAGGCAGGCTCTTCACCTGGAGCACTGACAGTCACAATGCTCAAAGGAGACAACACAGAGAAACAGGGCTTCTGGGCAAAGCAGATGAACAAATATCTAGGGTACTGTCGGTGAAAAATAAAGCTGGAAAATGGGAAGGACAGTGAAGTAAACTAATCCACAGCCATACAGAATCTAGAAGAGGAGACAACACAGAGAAACAGGGCTTCAGGGCAAAGCAGATGAACAAGCATCTAGGGTACTGTCAGTGAAAAATAAAGCTGGAAGATGGGGAACGACAGTGAAGTAAACTAATCCATAGCCATACAGAATCTAAAAAGGCTTCTGTGCAAAAAAAGGCAGATAGGTTAACAGCCATGTCCTAAATAGAACTGGCAAGGAACAGCTATTAGGGAGGCCACTGAGGAAGACACTAAGAAACTGCATGTGGGATGAAACAGACAGCTGAATGGCTAAAACAGAGACAAAAATTGAGTGTCACTGAATTGGGAACCGCAGGATTTGGCTATGCAAGGAGTTAGAAATTAATCAGGAAGTTGAAGAGGAACAGCAGGAGACATATTGACATCAGAGGCAAGTTAAGAGTTAGGAGCTTTGTGTTAGTCGTGCTGAGTTTAAAAAGTTTGTGAAACATGAGACAATGGAAGCAGGCAGAAACATAGGTTTGGACTAGGACTGGAATCTGAAGAAGCACTGACAAGAACACTGGCAGCTAACTTCTAGTTTTCTAGCCTTTTTACCATCTCATATTTGTAGGTCGTCCTCTGAAACATGCTCTTGGTCCTCTGAATGTAGAGGAGGATGTTGGCAAAGACGCGGATAGCATCCTGGTAGCGCCGCATCATCAGGTACGCAAAGCCCACGTAGTAGTAGGTGGTCACCTGGCACTCGGGCACCCGAGAGTACATGCTCTGAGACGGACAGACATAAACCATACTACATTAGAGGGGGGACACTAAACAGCCCGCTACCCAGAAGCCAGCTGCCTCTGCACCCTTTCCAGTCCCACATATAGAAGGGAGGGGGTCACCTCCTACACTTCACTGTTAACAGCTTCCTTGCTATTGGAGTAAATCATCCCAATTCCTATGTTTTCCAGTTTCAGCTTCTTGCAAGATCTTGCACTATGCCTGCCACTGCTCTGCTCAACCTTGCTGCCCTTTCCCTCTATTTCAGTCCTTGCCTTGTGCCAGACAGCACAGGGGTGTATCTCTGCCTCTGATTTTTACTAGGCACTGCCATTGTAAGTCGCCCAATCCTAGGGACAGCACTGGGAAAGTGAGAGCAGGCATAATGAGAACAAGCAGGTCAAGAATAAAGAAATAAGCCATTAGTTTACCCTCGGGCCTATTCATTCCACTCTCAGGCCTACTCGCCCCGTTTAACCTTAGTCATTAACTAAGATGGAAACAACATCTATTTGTTGATCCAACTACATTTTGGTGCTTTTATCACTTATGATTCAAATAATAGTCCCCATAAGAAAGCTGCCTTGTGCAAATAAAACTCCTAAAAAGTTAACCTTATATGCTACAACGGCAACAGGCATTGCAACAAACCATCATACGGCTTGATTTAAGTGTAAAAGTGTGTTCAAGAGACATGTTGAATTCTTCCAGCTCCTCTTTCAGAGGAGTTCCTTACACCTACAACAGCTAAAACCAGCTCATCAGTTGACAGACTCATTATAGCAATCTTTCAGGAGGATACTTGAACAAAGGCACTCGAGAAACTGCAAGGGAGGGTTTAACAACATGTGCTATTACCTTCTTGTTAAGTTCAATGTTCTCTAGAACCTTGATAGCTTGGTAGTAATCCCCTAGCAGAGAGTGCAGACGCAGCAGACCAACCAGACTGAAATAACCCAACATCTTGTAGAGAGAGTGACGACCATATTCTCCAGCCACACTTTCAGGATCACCTGTAAATAAAAAATCATGTTGTTCTCCTCTAAGGGAACAAGCCTTCCTTCACACACCTCCATGCACACAGGCAAAGGGAATAAGACCTCAAGTGTAATCATCAACATATTTCAAGTAATAAGGCCAAGAAAACCCTCTTCCCAATAACATATCCAACTATCAAAGACAGAGCTTGGTCAAATCAGTGCAAGGCAGAAGAGACATCAGCCTGGCCTGGTATCACCCAGCCAGCTTACCTCCACTAGTGTAAACCTCCAGCTGTCGGTTGATGTTAGATTTGTCCACCAGAGAATGCAGCACGTTAAGGACACTGTGGACGTTCCAGATCTTGGGGTTAGAACGAAGGAAATCAATTTCTTCTTCAGACTTCTTAGCCGTCTTGCAGCGGTACTGGCTGAAGGACTGAAACTATAGGAAAAAGAAAAGATGACATTTGCTGATGAGACGCTAGCGTGGAAATGTTCATTTAAGTGCACTAGGCTCATAAGTTGATCATTCAAATCCAGAACAATAAACTGCAGGTCACATCAAAGAGTTTAATTTGAGCTCACTTGGCAACCAAGGCGGCAAATACGCCAGCATTAAAGTGCCTAGGGAAAAATCTGATAAAGCGCAAAGACAGCCTGAGGGAAAAGGCCAAAAAACAGAACCAAGATGTGAATGCTCTCTAGACAACTAGGTCAGAGAACTAGGCATAATTTTACTGTCTGAAGAGGCAGTAAAGAGAGTTACCAAATAAACATTATATATCTGCATATGCATGCATCTCTTTCTACCTCAGCTCAAGAAGACTGCATCTAAAATACTGTGAGGAACTCCACGCAAAAAAAAAAAAAAAAAAAAGCAGTAGCACTTAAGATCTGAATTACTGCATTCAGAACAGGAAGCAGAAAAATATCTCCCTAACATCAAAATCTAAGATCACACATTATTTCAAATAAGGACAATAATCTCTTTAAACAGCGCCCAGTTAACTTTAAAAGAGGCAAACCTACAACTACTTCGGCTACCTGATGACCCACTAATAGCAGTGCCTATATCAGTTTACTGACCCACAACAATATGGTAGCTACAAGAACCACAGCGAGGTGGAAGACACAATTTAATTGCACAAACAGATGCAAGACCACCCTAAAATGACCGAGTCATACGGTCACATACCTGGTATATGAATTCATCAATGATATCCCAGAGCCACTGGTTGGGCAGTTCCAGAGGAGCTGGACCATCAGCATCTGCAGAGGAACACAAATAATACATTAGAGGCAAAATCTCTGGAGCAAAAATAACAGTGGCTGGCATCAGATGCATGAAGCCTCCAGCAGAGAGGTGACGTGTAGCTCTGGCTACCTTTTTTAAAGTTGTAAAGTAGTAAGGATAGGGGGATAATCTCTGGAGTGGGACTGCTCAGCAACAGCAACTCTCAGAAGCTGCACAGATCCTAACATGTTATCCTCACTGATCTGTCCTCTGTGAGAAAAGCGCCAGGAAGTCAACAACATTTAAATTTGTCCCAAAGGGAGTCTGCAACTGTAAATAGCTGTGAAAGGCTGCAGCAGATATTTCCTAACTTACATCCTCATTTTTCTGTTTTAATGAAGATAAGTAAAGTATTTCCTTTTGTCAACCCTCAACAAGACAGAAAGCTTTAAGTTTATTTTTTAAAAATATTTCAGAAAGTACTGGAAGCATTTGGATTTTTTGTGATTTTAAAAACTCAGATGTTAAGTGCTCTTCCTTCAACAACCTCAAACATATAGAAAGCTCAGACTGCTTCCCCCATATGATTTATAAGTTAATGTGTTACAGTACTTCTTTTTCAACCCCTCTCCACTGCATAACCCCTCTTCTGCACAATTTCCCTCTGTAAAATTCACAAATGGGATGAATTGCAGGGACTCACTGAGGATGTAGTTGAAGAGATTGCAGTAGTTGTAATAGGACTCAAATCTCTGTTCCAGAGTGGGCCCCCCCTGCAATAAGAAGTCAGGACAATCTGTTTAGTTGCAGATATTAATTCATGGGCAATGGCATATAAAGGACAGACACCAGTCACACGAGCAGATGTTCTTTTCCGGTAATGTTAGAGTCAATACCTTGATTTTCATGCCTACCAACGCCACCCAGAAAACTTGAGATAATATCATTTGTGCCCAGTAGGAAAGATCTGACTTTCCATTTGCTGGCAGCAACTCCTAATGCTAAAGCATTCAAACCTCCTGTGAATGGAAGGCCTCATCTTTCCTTGTCCTCCTCACTGCTGTCCACACTCCAGAACTTCTTATTACTTTTCACAGCTTTCTGTCCTTCTCTCTTCATGAGAAGCCTTAACAAGCAATGACAATTCTGCTTCTAGACAATAATTCTAAACACCCTAAAAGACAAATAAATGTATTAAGGAATCACTCTTCCCAGAGCAGTCTTCCTTTTTTCACTTGGAGACACTTGAAGGCAGTCTGAGAACTACTAACGACCCTGCTCCAGAAACCAGTTTCTCCTGTTAGAGCCTGCTTTGGACTCAGGTTAACAGAGCAGTCCTTTTGAAGTCCGCATTTCTCCACCCACTGCTCCAAAACTGCAGTTATTACTCATCTAATCCATAACCCTTCACCACTCATCATCTTTTCTCAAACAATCATGAACTACTTTGTTTTTCCCTTTGTCTTCCAATTAGCTTAAAAATAGCCTAAAAAATCCTTAAGTCGCTTTAAGATCATTATTCTGTCTGTTTCTTGTAGGGTGCCCTCCTTTCCCTCTCCAAAAGGCACTCTGAAGCAATGCTTTCTACTCACAAATAACACAGCCTCCTCTTGCAGCACCCCTTTCTCACCTATTTGCCACTCTGAAGTACAATTGAAAAGCCACAACAGGGCACATACAACCTGATCTACAGGTCTTGCAGCTACAGCTGTACACAGAAGAAAATTAACCTATCTTCCAACATTTTTCTCTTCCCTAACTCACTAACTATAAGTCACTATTAGCAATGTCAAACTTTCACGTAAGAGCCTCCTCACAACACAGGCCAGGTTTTCTTATTGATATAAGTTATTAGGGAGGACTTTACACTCTTTTCAGCCAAGCTTGAGGAGACACACAACAAGCCTCAGAAAGTCAGTTGTCTTGCTTTTCAAAAATCAATGAATTCTTACTAAATTAACAAATTGCAAAAAATTTAAGCTTCCCTAAAAACAACTTGACAATACAGCTCATGAGAATAACCCATCTTGTTCTGCAAAATTTATAGGATCACTGATGCTGAAACAGGAAGGATTGGCAAGCTTTATAGTAAAAAGAAAACAAAATACTAGCAATATGTAGAAAAAAGGATAAATACTCACGCTGACTTTAGCATAGATGTGCCTATAATAAAGTTCCTTGTATAGGATCAGGAAAACAGCATCTGGAAAACATGACAGAACGGGTCATGAGCAAGGCAGAAGGCCCAGGCAAGTGGCTATATCAAATGCACTGATGCTATTCCTACTGCCACAGTGATAAAGAAAGGCACGAAAAGACGTTTCTTTCAGTTCTGACTTCTTGCCAAGCATCTATTCAAGTTGCTACAGTAACAAAACTCCCTGTCTCAGAAAGCAGCAACATCATACACCCACCTGCTCTCTCATGTATCAGATGTGATTCATGTTCCTCCAAAAAGCAAAAGGGAAGGAAGAGAAACACTTACCATTTCCAACCTGCGGGGCAATAGCTTCTGCCTCTGGCCATGGCGTATTCTTAAAAAACCTTTCAGTCAGCTTTGTCCAGCTACAAGACAGAAGCTCATGGTATTACAAAACCTTTCTCATTGTCAGCAAGATAGAGATCACAACATGGAGGATATTATTCCCTTTTCCTATTCCCAAGCGGAGTGTTCAAACAAGGAGCAAGAATGACAGACTAAGCAGTTAAAGCCTTTCAGTTATCCCTGAAGCACTGAACTGTCACGTAAGCTATTTCCATATACCCTTTATGTTAAGGCAGCACAGACACAAACAGTATTTTTAAAAAACAGATAAAACAATGCCACTCCAAAGGCCACCCACAATCTGGCAAAGTAGTGCCACTGAGGTCACTTCTTGCAGCCTGTCCCCTAGAAATAGGAGGGACAGTATCTTCTTTTAGATAGGTCACTACTCACCCAGACTTGTGCTACCCTACTGACCTAGAAACACCTACTCTTTCTCAGGATCAACCCAACGCTTGGGCTGTGCTGCTGTTGGGCCAGCGCAACACGTGGGTGCTGCCTTGAAGGGCAGACTCGCTCCTGCCGCAGCCCAAGGAGCAGCACCCTGGAGCGGGGACGGTGGCATCGCACCTGTTCTCGTAGATGTCCTGGATCTCGTAGACCTTCTGGTCGATGACGTCGCTGGAGACGCGGCTGGCCTGCAGCTCATACACCTTCTGGTCGATGAGGTCCGACACGGTCTTGTGGAAATACTGGATGAAGTTCTTGATCACCTCCGGGATCACCTGGTAGGTCTGCTGCTCGTACTGCCGCTCGTAGGCCAGGTCCTGCTTGGGGTCTCCTGCGAGGGCGCAAGGGCCATGAGGCGGCGGCCGCCGGGCCCGCGGCCCCGCGCGGAGGCCCCG